>JAJONR010001736.1:0-92897 GCA_029582245.1 Solanum etuberosum
TATATATATATATATATATATATATATATATATATATATATATAGAGAGAGAGAGAGAGAGAGACAGACATATAGATAGATAGATTTTATCACGTATTTTTCACATATTGCTTCTTAACCTCACATTTTTTAATCAGAAAAGTTTAAATGTTTCAATTATTATGTTTTTATTCTTCATTAATGGTTAATATAGGAAAAAGTTGGAGAGTCTCAACTATTATAAATACTACTACTTGTAACCTTATTTCATTCACCTAATTACTTGTATTTATTTTTATTTCCTATATTTTTGCTCAGCTGGTGCCCTCCAGAATAACAAATATGTGACTTGCTCTGTTCATAATCGTTTCGTTTTTTTTTTTTGGTCAAAAATAATGTATTTCAAAATATTTTCAGTCTTTTAAATATGACTAAAAAGTTTTTTAAAAAACATAATGAGATCTTTTTATGATTTACTAGCTTTGGAATAATCAAGGAACACACATATGAGAATACGAGGGACTAATATCTTTCACATGATAAATTTATTATGGCATATTTAGGGGTGTTTATGGAAAATGACATGGAAGATCAAGGAAAACTAGTTGCTACTAGCTAAAGAATGAATAATTGACTAATCTATGAAAAATCATTCATAGAGAAAGTGATAATTGACTTTGCATGCACATGTACAAAACAATAGAGAAAGTGATAATTGAATAATCTATCAAAAATCATTCAATGTTGACAAACCAATTATATCAAAGAACAAATATTATAATTTAAAATAAGTAGGAAATAAAATTCATTAAAGAGTAAAAAATTTACAATCTTTCAATTACTTAATATATGTGACAATACCAAATTTCTAATATTCGGATATTAGAAAATGATAATTCATAATATTAATGAAGTCATAGATTACCGCGTGAAGCGCGGGTAAGTTACCTAGTTAATTTTATATACGAGAACTAGTTGAAACAGAACCCATCCTAGAAAGTGGTTGCGTAGATTAGTTACTCCTTTAATATTTGTAAATTGTAATTTGTAAGTTGTAAGTTGTACAAATTAATGCAATTAAATTTTATTTGAATAAATTTAAAAACTTTATTTAAGTCTTTTTTATACAACTATTGTCTTACATTTAGTACAAGTATGTATACATATATATATATATATAATTAAACAAACTTTAATAATTTAATACTTTACGTATAGAACTTACTTTGAAATTTAAATTTTGAACTTTGAAATTTAAACATTGAACTTTTAAATTTGAAAGTTGAAATTTTAAATTTGAAAAATTTGAATTTTCAAGTTTCAAATTAAATTTGAACATTCAAATTTTAAAATTTTAAAAGTTAAGCATTCTTACTTAGCTAAAAATGTTATTCAAATTCATAACTATTCGTAAATTAAAAACATAAACATAAAATAATTTGAACCATTAAATAAATATAAAAATATATTAATTCGACATCTCGTCCCGTCCTGCAAAAGTGGTATGACGGGACGGGACTGCAATTTCGTCCCGCAAATCCCGGCCTGGTTCAGCCCAGGACCGGTGAAATCTCGGCCGGTGGCGCCCAGACCGGCTCGGCTCGGCTCCGATCATTCCGGCCCACCGGACTAAGACCCGGTCTCTTTGCCAACACTAGTCGGGCTGTGAGGGACAACTTTTGACCCAATTTTCGGTCTGACTTTCATGCCATTGATATGGATATTGTTAGTCTCATATTAATGTGTAAAATATGTTTTTACGTGACAGCGATTCAAGGCTCTTTGAAGGGAAAAGCTGCTTAGTAATGGTTCGTATTTGTGGTTCGATTTCGAAGTAGGTTATGATTTTCTTTCTTTAGACATAGCTTAATTAGATTCTATATATTATAAGTTTCATGATCGTTAGAATGTACTTTAGAGTAGAATTAGGCCTAAAATGATTTGAATGTATGAATTGACCATTTTCGAAATTTTGGGTTGTTCTTTAGCTTTAAGCCTTAGTTTAGATTGTTCTTAGCCTTGATGTGATTAGGATAGAATCCTTACAATGATTTAGGGGAATTAAAACTTAGTTATAGAAGTTGTCGGTTGACCGTTATTTCTGTGCTTTTACTTTCAATAATTGTATTTATCTCTTTTGCTGGGATTATGGGTCTAAGGCCTTAAATTTGGACTGTGTGTACTATGAATGGTGTTTAACCCTATTTTGTTTGTTTGGTGCTTGTAATTATTTGCATACCTGTGATTGACATGAATTCATATGTATTGCATTCGCAATGGATTATAGCATGAGATGGAGCAAAAGAGATACTGATTTTTGGTTGTTAAATCAATCTATCTCTGTTTTTTTTTATTTGAACTCTGACGGAGCGTATTACTAGTTCATCGATGAAAATTAGATTTTTATGAATGAATGTACCATTTTTGTTGGATTTCAGCTTTGAAGAGATTTTTACCCTTAAATTTATTGATTTTATGGTTTTAAAAGAGGTAATACTTTTACTCACGATCTGAGAATGTTCCTAGGCTTTTATCTTTATAGCATACGTTGATACGTTCCGGCGGTCTGCAGATTGAATTGTGAATTTAAATTTTGTTGCATCTGTAGTTGAGCGGCACAAGATCTACAGAATGTCTTGAGGAGACTACGAGCGGCCATGGAGGCAATTTCAAGGCCTTTTAATTTTCTACATTGGTCGCATATGCATTGCACCATCTCATAATACATGGCATTCTCTGATATGCATACATGGAGTGTGATTTTTTTTTCTTATTATTATCTCCACTGTCATTCCCTGTGAGTAGAGCTTTTCTAGTGTAATTTTTTTATTTTTAGTGTTAGCATTATCATGCTTCTTATATTATATAGTGTCTGTTGAGCCCGGTTAGCCTATGATGTCTACTAAGTACCCAGTGTTTTGATACTCATACTACACTTCTATATTTTTTCTGATACAACACCTAGTATGAGTTATCTCTGTTGATCTTCTCTCGTTCGAGGCCTCCTGTTGTTCGAATTGTGGTAAACTTTTCGCGTTCAAAGACTTGTTGCTTTCCTTCTGTATTTTGTCGTCTATATTTTGTATTTTAGGCAGACATGTTTTGTAGAGCTTCACTCCTATACTTTAGATGCTCTTATACCGGTGACACTAAGTCTGGGGTTTGATTCCTTTGTATATTCATCTTTCTCAGTTACTTTTTGGCCCTATATGTATATATTGTACCATTTTGTATATATCTATACTAAGGGTCCATTCTCATATTATTATTACGTCGCCTTTATCACATGTTGCCTACTAGAGGTTTAGGGTAGGGCACCATAATAATCCAATTTCGAGTCGTAAAAGGTAGATAGAAGGCTGGTCTGTGTCCAACCTGCCTAGACAAACTACAGCTCAGCATAAGTTTGTATAAAGATACTAATACTTCAACAATAAAATTAAATTGGCATTGGGGATACATGATACTGAATCCAAAGCTATTCTGAAGACCCCATAAACTACCAGGTACTCAACTTCTTTTTATAATCTACATCAAAATAGGGGGGAAAAAACAAATTCACATCAAAACCTGATAACGGCGACTTAAAGATCTGATATTTTAACAGAAGTAAACAAAGGATCTTTAAGATTAACAATTGAACTACTTATGGTCATTAGAAACATACAGCCTGAGATGAATCGTTGCAACTAATGTTTTACATCATTTCAACTTTTCCATAAAATGGCAGCAAGTGAATTCCCTTTTGTATCAGTGTAAAGCTTCAATGTTCTTCATACAATCACTAGTTGCTCCTTTGGGCCCCAGGTAACAAGCTTGAAAGACTGGGAATTCCTTGGCTTCTCATTTCCTCTTGTGCTTTCCTAATTTCTTCAGGATCTGCCACGTAAAAACAAGTGCAATCAGCAGTGTAACCAAAGATGCTTTAATGTTTTGTCAGTCTACTCTGAGAATGAACTTGTAACTACTTGAGTATTAATACGGAAAACAACTTCCAGAAATTTTCAACCAAAGTTTCCCCACATATCAGTCGCTTTTTCCAATGCACAGAAGTACTTCTACTGTATAATATTAGTAATGGTTGGTAAGTACTCAGTCATTTATAGCCTTGATATGGTAACAATGACATCTGGTGGCTGAACATCACCTAAGAGATTTTGCTGATCCAGAAGGTCGAAAGTGGCAGTAGGAATATTGCAAACAGTGCATTACCAAGTGAACAGATCTCCACAGATCAAAATTGATTAAAAGGAGTTGGATTGAAATATAGGAATTATGAAAACATATAAGAATAATCCGCCCTTTATGCATAATAATAGTTGGACAAAATTTTAAATTGAGAAAAATATTTGCCCAAAAGAAATAGGTACAGTGCTTTTTACTTCCTCTACCGTCTATCTGCCTCCAAGACCACCTTCACGTCTCCTTTTTCCTTTAATTTCATTCTTCTCACATACACTAAATTCCAAAATCTTCACGTATCATATTGTGCAGAAGTCGTACTATAAGAACCTTAAGCCGTCACTTAACAGATACCCAAAGATAAAAGATGTGTGTGAGAGAGGGACAGACGGAGAGAAAAATAACCCATCCATCATACTTAATGAGCCTACTTTTCAAGCAAAACCCTGAAGCATATACATAAATCAGAAAGTTTTTTTCCTTCAGTGTGCAAACAGCTGTTAATTCCAAGGTTCGAGATAGTTGGAGCTGGGGTAAACAGCAAAAAAACTCTAATTATGATATAGGAGGGGTATGGCTCAAGAACAATTTAAACAAATCTATGGATATAATTCTTTTGTGAAATATACAACTGAGACGTGTTAATTCTATCAGATCCATGGAAATGCCACAGATTTAGACAACACAAACAGGTATCTAGAGATGCGCACATGCTACCTATTAGATAGATATATAAACAACATGCAGTTAGTAATATATGCAACACACAAATCCAAATGAAGGTAGATTGATGCATTTAGAAGGTCACTGCGAGTCAAGAAACCTTCAGAGACAGAGACAGAGACAGAGAAAAATGTTATGAGGCAGATGGGGTCAGGTAGGTTTATAAGGATGAACGACTGATGTTTCTTAAAGGAGTATAACCACCCTCTTTTTTAGATTTGGATTCCATCCTAAATTCATAGTTGATGCTTGCAAATGGACAAGCGTCGTTCATAATTCATTAGATTCATTATCCAATTCAATAGAAGTAAGATGCTGGTGGATGAACTCGTGAACAGATATACATCATAATCACTGTGGGGTGTTGTCCCCTAGGAGGTTACATATTGTTGTGTCGTCTGAAAACACAACAAACTAGCATTGCGGATGGATAACTGGAACTGAATTGAGGATTCGCTGCCCTACTGGATGTCAATGCAATTTAGTTTTGACAATGGTAGAAAAATATTGATTACACTCACCCATATTCTCTACCAATTTTGGCATCAAAAACATCACAACCACCATGAATCCAACCATCAGACCCATTGGGCTCTTCACCAGAGACATAACAGAGAATGGTTCCCTCATCTGCATGAAATATTCACATATCAGCTAGGAAATTAATAGAAAGGAGGAAGGGAAAATAAGGAGAAAAGAAAAGGTCGGACCTCATAATATTGCTCATCTCGCAGTGGCTCCAAAACCAGCTCACTCAGGCTTCTCCTATTCTCAGTTAATGCAGCTTGAACCTTACCAGGATTTCTGGCACTGACATCAACTCGAACCTGAAGGCCAGAAGAAGGTTATTAGCCTAAAAATCATTGTCAACGAATTGGTGATGAATCAGGTAAAGATCGTGGGAAAATAAGCTCACTGGAGAAAAGAAGTAGCCAATTGCAGATACTTCTATGAGATGCGTCCCTGCAGGCACATCGTGGCTTTGGAATACTAGGGTTAAAGAAATACCAAGAGAACAGAATAATCCTCTCATGCTCTTTGCATAGACTGTCTAGTTCAACAGTTATACGCAAGGTCCCGAAGATCACTTACTGATAACATATGAAGTAAATAAAAAGGCTAATGACAAGAGAGACGACAAAAGACATAACAGATAAAAAGGTCTAATGCCTAACAATGCTTAAGCATATGGCTAGCAGCAAGCACGTGACAGACAACACCATGCATAATCTATTTATTTATTTTATAATCCCATGTTATTCTTTTAAGTATCTATGAAACCTATTGCCAAATTTATAATTAATCTTACTATATAGTGCTATAGCTAAGCCATCAGCATAACATTGCATGCTTCTAGATGGTTATCAAAAATATTGCATGCTTTCTAGTTTCACTCTTTCCCTCCTTTGTCAGCCTCATTGTACTCTGGACTTCATTCCAGATATCATTCAGTTCAGCCGCATAACCAAAAGACGAATGGGCTCCTTCAGCTCCAGATTACAGCATAATGGTTTCGCCAATTTCCAACAAAATAGAAATGAAGATATCCACGACAAGGTAGGCATGGCCTCAATGGAGGATAAGATGTCGTAAGCGAGGCTGAGATGGTTCGAGCATGTGAAGAGGAGATGCACGGATGCCCCAGTGTGGAGGTGTGACAGGTGGCTATGGATGGTTATAGGAGAGGTAGAGATAGGCCAAAGAAGTATTGGAGAGAGGTGATTAAACAGGACATAACGCAGCTTCAGCTTACTGAGGACATGACGTTAGATAGGAGGTTATGGAGGACATGGATTAGGGTAGACGGTTAGTTAGGTAGTTGAGAGCTATTTCGCTTATTTTTTCATACTAGTAGTCGTAGTATTACACTATTACTGAAGGAGTTTCTTGTTATTCCATTTTTGTTCCTATTTAATGTTTCTTGCACTTCAATTATCATATTATTGTGTTGTAATGATTGTTCTTTCTTTTAGTATGCTTTGTCATGCTTTCTTTAGCATTTTGTCTCAGCTTCTTCACTCCCGTTGTTTCCTTTTTTCAACGTTTTTGTTATGCTTTTACTTGAGCCGAGGGTCTAACGGAAATAGCCTCTCTACCTCCAAGGTAGGGGTAAGGTCTATGTACCCACTACCCTCCCTAAACCACACTTGTGGGATTACACTGGATATGTTGTTATTGTTGTATCTCCTTCAACGGCCAAAATATCAGGTAGAAGTTATCTCTTAACACTATCTCTAAGGGGAAATCCAGTTACAAAACCTTGCTACTTTAGTCTCTTGGTTCATCATAAATAGTAGAAAAGGAGAAGGAATTCATTTTTCAGGAAAGTTTGCAACAGCTGGTGCTTTAAAGTGAAGTCAGCTTATTGACATGTAACAACTGTTACATGAATTCCAGAAGTTAGTTGGAAGACAATTGTCAGCAGTCCTAGTCGGTAAAGTTGTTAGAAGTTAGTTACAAGATTAGGTAGGAGCAGTTACAAGCTCAATTACATTCTAATTCATCCAATTCTGTATAAATCATTATAACAGAACTGAGTAGAGGCATTCATTGAGATAATACAAGTTTTTCTATTGAATTCTATATTCCATCTCTTTCTCTCCATTGAATTAGGCTAGATACTCAAGCCTTCTCCGCTAAACCTCCTGTTCAAGCTTCTTAACCTTGGGTTCTTATGAATCCCTGCATTTTAGGTAACAAACAAGTACAGTGATGACTACATCAAATATCACGCTTAGGGCCACATATCATTCTTAATACCGCCAATTTGTTCTTTCTCCTATATTAGATTTAATATTAGGCCAACAGTAGATGACCGTTTCTTGGAACGATTATGAAGAAGAAGAAGAAGAACCCTTATTTCAATTGAACTTCCAGAACTCTCACTTTTTTTGCTTAAGCGACACTTCGCGCCTCAAGTCTCCTTTTTTCTTGCTACATTTGCTGAAGAAGCACGCTTATCTGTTCCCCACTTGCTTCAGGACATAAAAGCGAAGAAGAACCCCTATCTTTTTTTTGAGAATCGTAATATTAGTCTATATATCCACAGGTATACTACATCAACAAACGTAGTCCCCTGAAAAAGTATTACAACTTACATCTTTTCATCCAACTATAGCACCTATAAACAATCTAAAACATCAAAAATATCTTCTGCTTGAGCTATTAATTTCTCATTACACCAAAAATAATATAAGGCTAGGCAGTTCATCTTAAACTCCTGTAGGTTCTCTATTTGTCTTCAAAGCATCTTTTGTTCCTTTCCTTTCACACTGTCCACCAACTGCAGGCAGGGATAATTTTCCATCTATCTTCCTTCTTGGCTGCATTACTAACCTTGTTCCAGCAGTTGAGTAATCCTGTAATGTTTCTTGGCTTCACCCACTCTATCCTCCTCAGACGTATGAACATTTTTCACAACTGATCAGTCCATATACAGTGTAGAAAAAGATGGTTGATTATCTCATTTTGTTCCCCACACAGAAAACATCTAGAGTATAAATGGATTCTTCTCTTGTTCAAGTTCTCATGAGTCAGCACTGCTTCTTTAGCTAGAAGCCATGTAAAGCAGTTCACTTTATAAGGACTCTTTGTTTTCCAGATCATCTTCCATGACCATTCCTTTTCCTTAGCCTCAGATGTATTCAAATCCTTATATGCTCAACTGACTAAAAACATGCATGTGTTGTCCTTATGCCATACCAGTCTGTCCCCTTCCATTGTTAAGTTGTTAAATTCAGCCATTGTATTGTGGAAGGAGGCTATTATCTCCATCTCCCTATCATTTAAGTGTCTTCTGAGTTGTAAGTTCCAAGCTTGTCCAGTCCACATTGCAGCCACTGTAGCTTGTTGTTGTTGGCATAGAGAGAGCAATGCAGGATACACCTGCTTCAAGGGGGTGTTACCTATCCACTTGTCATTCCAAAGTGAGCCCTAAATCCATTGCCAACCTTGATTCTGGTTCGGGATAGCTTAAGTGGCCATAAGTTCCTGATTGCTCTCCACATTGTGCATCCATATAGGTTTGCTACCATGTTTGTCATCCATTCATCTGACATTCCATAATTGGCAGTGATGACATCCTTCAGTAGCATGTTGTCCCCATTAGCAAATTTCCATAACCACTTCATCATCAAGCTCTGGTTCTGCTTCTTCAGATTTCTAGCGCCCATGCCTCCTGTCTTGCACACTGTCAGTTCGACCCATTTAACAATGTGAATTTCTTCTTGTCTTCACTACCTTTTCATAGGAAATTCCTTCTCACAGCATCTAGTCTTTTGAGCACACTAGCAGGGATAGGAAAGACAGACATCATATGGGAGGGGAGTGCATCAAGTACACTGTTTACTAAAGTCAGTCTTCCTCCCCAAGGAAGGTACTGATTTTTCCAGTTTACCAGCTTCTTCTCACATTTCTCCACTACTCCATTCCACATCCCCTTGGATTTTCTTTTTGCACCCAAAGGCATCACAAGATATATGGTAGGGAGTTCACCTATTCTGCCACCTAAGTCTCTGCCAGATGCTATAACTGTACCACTTCATAAATAGGGTAGATGAAGCTTTTTCCCCAATTAATGTGTAGGCCAGAAACAACTTCAAAGTTGATGAAAATAACTCTCAGCACCAAGACTTGTTCATCCTTTAGTTCACAAAATACTAATGTGGCATCCACATATTGGAGATGAGTTATATCCCTGTTGTCTTTCTCGCCAACCTGGTAACACTGTATTCATCCCCCATTTGATGGGTTAAGCATGTTACTCCTTCCTTCCATTAGTTAGTATAAACAGGAAGGGGGGGAGGGGATCCCCCTGTCTTAAGCCCCTCAGAGATGGAAAAAAGCCACTTGGATTCCTGTTAATTAAAACAAAGAATCTAACTATGCTAATACAGTGCTTTATCTATCTGATCCACCTTGTGTCAAATCCTATTCTCTGCAGCATATGAATGAGGAAATTCCAATTCAAGTGATCATATACCTTTGGATATCCAGTTTGCATAGGAAGCCTGGTCTGCTACTTCTTTATCTGCTTTCCACACATTCATTCGCAATTAAAATTGCATACACGATCTGTCTTCCTTTGATGAAAGTCGTTTGTTGTCTATCAACCAAACTGTGGATGACCTTTTCAAGCCTCTCTGCTAACAGTTCGGCTATGAATTGATCTCTCTCGAAACCTCCCTTTTATCACCACAGACCTTGATGCGAGCCCAGCGGAGGTGGTTTTCGAGAGTGGTCTCCTCCGTCTCGATAGATCCCCCGGTGTTCTTCAATCTGATGGAGAACTTTTTCAGACCACAAATTTAGAGGAAGATCTAGAAGCCTAATCCATACCCAATCTTGCTGAATTTCTACTGGCTAGTACCCCGTCGTTGGCTTCCACCATTTCACCAGCAATTTCATCTTCTTCCATGCCCTCTCACCTGACAACACATGCTCTGCTACTTTTTTTAGGGCATTTTGAAGAGAAAGTGACCCTCATTCATTGCAAAGACGTTACTGCCAAATGTTGTCTTCCAAATGTTGCAGGCCATCTTCTGGCATCATTCAGTAACGGAGGATACTGTGAAGAGTTTTGGAATTTTCCAACGATGCATCTGCACTAAAGGTCCTTCTCAGAGGTTGTAGTTCCCCTTATGATTTCTATGTCTTCGCCTCCGTTGTCCATCAACTGCCATTGCACACTTCTTTGAAGGATGATATTATTTTCTCTGGTTGTCCTTTTCTGCTTCCCTGAATATCCTCGGTTTTCTCTGGTCTATGTATAAAGCTAGTAATTTTTTGTGCAATACTCCCCCATCCACCTCTGTTTGTAGTCTCCGAAGTGATGATGATGGATTTATTTTTCCCTTGTATAGCTATGAAGCTAAGTTACCTACCATTTTCGTTGTAGTTAAGAGTGCAGAAGAATTCTGATAAGTGATCTTTCATACTCCAAATCTTAATTACATTCCCAAGTACTTTAGATGCTTCAATGAAGACTGCAACCAACCACTTTAAGACTTTAAAGCTAACCTTTACTCTCCTCATTAAATGTCTGTGTTTCACTCATTCGTACCAAGTGTCAACACCATCTTGACATTTGGTAATATCATAAGACTTAAAACCTGTGTTATAGAAAATTATGTTCTCTTCTATTGAACTAAAAGTCCCCCCCACCACCACCCCACCCCCTCAAAATAAAAGGGAAGGAATAAACTTAAAACTGGCTAAATTGGGACTCATGCCTGGGAGCGTTAATATCTTTCATCACTCGAAGAAGAACCCCTATTTCAATTGAATTTCCAAAACTCTCGCTTTTTTGTTTAAACGTGACACTTCACGCATCAAGTCTCTTCTCTTCTCGCTTCCTCTGCTGAAGAAGCAAGCTTGTCTGTTCCCTCTCGCCTCGCCTTGCTTTACGCTTTAAGCGTTGAAGTGAGCGCTATTAATAACACTGTTAGATGAGATAACAAACAACAGAAAGAAGGCAAATAAAGGCATCAAATTAAATTCTAGATTAGCAGTCAATTTGATGGGCAACGTGGTTGAATGTCACATGAAATACAAACAACTTAGTTCCATTATTTCATATATTTCAGGAAACCTCTGGAGAAGAACATAGCAGGCAAACCAGTGCAGTAATACAAGAATCACACCATAAGGAGTGCCTTCCTTTCGGAGACAGAGCAGCAGTTAAATGCTAGTGGAATAACAAAAATAACAACAATGACCTCTCTGATATCAAAGCTGGGAAATACATGGACATATAAGAAGGATACAAAGAGAAATATCCGTCAGGTCTCAGGAAAGTAACTCTTTGGCCGCTATTGAGAATGACTTTAACATTTGATGCTTTAGCTGCCAAACCAGATCCTTTTAAGCTAAAACCTATCACACAAAAGAAGGTAGAAATGTTAACACCTGATATAACACATCAAGAAAAGGATTTGAAGCACACTTTAGTGCAAGGTAAACCTCTAAACACAAAGAGAACTATAGCATTGTATTCTAAAAGTGACAGAACAAAACAAAGAAAAGCTCAACCCTATTAGAAGCAGGAAGATGTAACCAAAATATATACTCCATTCAAGCCAAATGATAGTCAAACTTCTTACTGTGACCAAACCGAAATCCTATTTTCTTTCCATGTCTGTTCTCCATCAACAACATTCTGAGTATAATTTTGCTTCAAAAGATAAAACCAATCCTTATTTTTTTTGAGATGGTAAATACTATAGAATCAGAATACCACAGCTTGTGCCTCTGTACATCCCAAAAAACAAGAAGAAGCCCTGACTATTTATGCAAATTCTCTATACACTGTAACAGGGTATCTGGGTCATAAAACTCTATCCAACTTTGATCTTATAAAATTTCTCATCTATTTCTACTATCTCACAACTCAAATTAATCAAACAAAATGAGATAAGGAAACACTATGATACAGGGATGACAAGCAACATCAATCGCAGCAAACAGGTTGGAATAGGGCTAGAGCTCAAAACTGTTCCTTAATCATTCTTTGAAAATAAAGCAATACAGATATTTTTGGTCTTATTAAAGAAACAAGGTATCTGCTTTCCGCACTACTGAACTCTCGTATTACTAGTGTAATGACTACATAGCACACTAAATAGTCCCAAAAATACAGAAGTCCCCAGACACAACTCAGATTCCAGTCATTACACCTAAACAACAGATATGTCTACGTTAGCTCAAGCATAGAATTGATAAAAAGAGGATAGCTTTTCCAATCAACACAGAGAAACTGAGGCTTCAAATGTATAATGAGTGCCCTTGAAACTGAAGTCAACAAAAAAGCAAGCTGATAGGAGGACAAGCGGACAACTGTATTGTAGAATGTTTCAGACCTCTAAGTGTGTCCTCCCATGTAAAAGTGTTCATCTTTTCTACTTCGCTAAAGTTATGACAACAAGCTGTACTTTCTCCTAAATTAAGCTTCTTTGTTTCAGCCACACATCCTCAGTGCCAACTGTCTAAACGTGGACATTTCAGGTATATGTTATGACAAGATCACGTCTATCTTAACACTGTATATATGGAAATTAAGGTACCTCTTTTCATTAAAAATCCCCAAATAAATCTGATGCAATAGCTTGATGGAACTGAAATAGGTTCAACAAGACTGATTTTTTGGACAAGTTTTTAAGAGTTGTCCTATTGGGCTGATATCTCACTCTCTGTTCCTTAAGATTTTATGAAAATCACTTTATCCCTTGTTATAATCCAATTCAGCAGCCCATCATCAGATAATTAGACTTAAACCCAGTTTGGATTGGCTTATTTTAAGTGCTTTAAAGCTAAAATAGCTTTTAAGCAGTTTTGTAGTGTTTGGAAAAGTTAAAAAAGTGCTTATAAGCACTTAGTTTAAGCTAAAATGACAAAAATAAGCCAAAAGCCATAAGTTAGAATTTCTAACTTATGGCTTTTGGCTTATAAGTCAAAACTGAAAAGCCAATCCAAACAGGCTCTTACGCCTCATTTATTTTTATTAAGATTAAGACGTCTGAATTTGAATACACGTTAATATTAAGATGTGCATTAAGATTTAGATGTTTGAATTTGAATTCACATTTAAATATTAAGATGTTGTATTAAGATCCAGATACTAAATAACTAAGACCGTATGTTTTTCAACATCTAACTGTATAAAATTTTCCACAATTTAAAAATTAATAAATACAAATTTAATAAATATTAAATTAATATAATAGTATATCAATAAAATACTTTTTTATAAACTATATGGCAGTTGGTGGTGGTGATGGTTAGCGGTGGTGGTCGTGGATGCCAACTGGGTGGTATTGGCTAATGGTGATGTTGTGGATAACAACTAGTAGTGATTGTGATGGTTGGCAGTAGTGGTTGAGGGTGGCAGCTAATTGTTGTAGTGTATAATAATAATAGCTAATGATGGTGGTTTGATAATATATAATAGTGACTACTGTTGGTGATTGTCAATAGTGATTGGTGGTTATTGTGGCATTAATGGTTGGTGGTGATGATTGTAATAGTGATTAGTGGTGGTAATAGTTGCTTGTAGTGATTGTCAGGGTTGTGGTTGTTGCTAAAGATGGTGGTGGTAGGTGGTTGGTGTTGATAATGGTGTATTACAACAATGGTAGTTGATAATGCTGGGTGACGGCGGTAGCAGTGAGTGGATGGAATTGGTGAACTAATTTATGTAGAAATCTTTTAGTAAACATTTTAATGATATTAAACTTTTGTTACATATCTTAAATCATTCGGATTTATTCAGACCAATTAAGTGGTTGAAACATAAAAAAAAACACTTAATGAATAAGATTCAAATGTAAAAACCAAACAGAGTTAATAACTTAGATCTGAATGATTAAGATAAAGACCTCCGTTAAGTGCAAACACCTTAGCCCCTTTAACCATCTAAATTAGCCTCATCATTTCCATATCCAAAGAATAGAATAGTCATATTCCTTGCTCCTCCATGGTGAACTTCTAAAGCAAATTTTTCAAAGAGTCGTGTTCTGGTTTGATCATCTAAATCATTTGCAAACTAGGTTCTGGAATGCAGTAATATAATGATGTTAATTATGTCTTCTCTTGCAAGTTCCAACAAGATTTCTCATATAACCCAATTATAATTTCTACAAACCAAGTCAACATTTGACTCGTTCATTGCATGACCATCCAACACCAAGCTTCCTTCTTTTTTCTAGTCTTTTATTTATTACTACTATTATTTACATGGTAAAGCCCTCCCCCTTCCTAAGTGACAACAGTGACTCTTCCCACTTCCTTTTGGTGACTCAAAACCCCAACCCTGGACGGACATGGAGGGTTCTTTCCATAATTATGCTATATTTCTCATCCTTTTTTATAGTCTTTACACTTACTTATATGCTAGGATCAACTATCCACTTCTTGAACTTACTTTGCCTTATTCACCAACCCATGCAGTTGGTCCAAGAAATAAAGGGAAATGGTACGTGTAGGAAATCACTAATCTACTTTCCGTATCAGTTTATCCTTCAGGTCATAAATTAGATAAAATACGGGGTAGAATAAAACAAATTCACCTCCTCATCTCCATCAAAAGTCCAAAGGGTAGACTTCCTCTACTTTAACTCATCCTTCAACTTTGCTTCCTAACTGAAAAGTAAACTAATACCAAAATGAAAAGCAAACTAACACCTAACAAAAGTAAGAACTAAAAGAAAGAGATAACTCTATGTGCTGTTTTACTTCACCTCCTGCTACACATTCCCCTATCCCCTTATCCAAACAAAAGTGTCAGGTTTTTGGATCACATTTACTACATAGATAGAGCTTCTGTTTTGTTTTTAAGAATTAGAATACTTTAGACAACACGAAATATTTGGTTGTTTCAAAGATCATAGATAATTATTGTTTTCATGCAGCATAGAGCATTTAGCAAGTATTAGAAAATGCAGCTGAAAAGTTAGCAGACTTGCTAGCCGATTCCCGGTTAATTCTCAACTTTCCATGCCTGTGCTCTTTGTAGAAGGCAAAGCTTGTACTAAATCAAACAATTTAGCCCTCATAGCCATCCACTGTCCTCCTTGTTCAAGTATATACAAGAAGTAGGACTTTTAAATAGCACAACCAAAGTTCCAAAGTGAATAAGAATGCTAAGCTCCGAAAAAGTTTTTCCCACAATAAGTAATTATATCACAGTTACAACCTTGTCAATCAACAAGCCAAGTAGAAAAAACAGTAATTTTGCACCTGGGTTCGGATAAGGGCAAAATCGAATGAGTACATACCAGGAATTTTGACTCGACCATTAATAGTATAACCATCAGTGCTCCTGCCAAAACAATTAAAGTAACATAACAATAAAAGACAAAGCTTAAACAAATCACTACACCAAGACTTGAAATTACAACAGCTCATAAAAACATGGAGTTTCGTTTGGGCTCAAAATAGATAAATAATGAGTAAATATATATATTATTAAAGTTAATATTTTTCAAGTAAAAGTATATACTAGTTGAAAAAACTTAAAAGAATATATAAATACAATATAGTATCAGATCCAAAAATCCAGATCTGAAAACAGGTAAAAGGGGGTGTTTGGTAATGAAGTTATGAAGTGAAGAAAGAGTACCCCGATGCGAACGCGAGTGAAGATGGAAGTAGAGAACATACAGCAACAAGTTGGATTAGAGTTAGCAAGATTGCCATCGACCTATGCATCACTGCCATTGAAAATATCACTCACGCAGATACAATAGGGTTGAACCGTTGACAGATACAATCGAGAGATTTTTGGAGAAGAAGCGAATCAACAATAACTTGAGTCTTTAAATTATTATAATACCCTTTTAACTTAAAACACATATTTACAACTCTATATCTTTTATATTTCGCGGAACCCATTGATGGCCCCTAAAGCAGACATTAATTTTCACTTAGTTACCTTAAGTAAGTTTTGTTCATTTTAAACACTTTAAAATAGGGCTTCATTATATCATTTTGACACTTTTTGTTGATTTGACATATTATGTGTGTTATACTTACTTTGAGCACATGAAATTCTTAATTTTTTGTAAAAAAAAATTATTATTTCTTCTTCTTTCTTGTCTCTCCTTCCAACACTTCCTCCACCATCCATCACCATCTTGTCACCTCGCCCCTGCCATTATATATTCAACTTTCTCCTCTCGTCATTCCTGATATGGCAAAACTAATAATATATATCAACAAAAATAATTTAAGAAAGGATAAAAATATGTCTGCAGCATATATCTTCTTCATGATATCAAACTTCTCCATCTAGTTGTTTCATAGTTGCCGGCAAGTTCGTCGAACCATTTAAAAGTTCTGTTGATCTGTTTTCAACTTTTTCTATTCAAGATATTTTTTTCAAATTCAAGTTCTGAAACATTAATTTTCGTTTCTCAAAAGCATTTAACTTTTCTTTTTTTATGAAATCATTTCAAGAAAATTCATAAATAAATCTTATTTCATCGTGGGTTAATTTTTTTGGGTACTTTGAATCTTTCAAAAATAGCAGTTTCAATAGTGGAGGTGATTGGAGAAGAAGAAAAATTGATGGATTTGAAGAATTGAAGAGATGATGGTAGTATGACAGTTGGATTATGGGTAAATTCTTGTGACCCAGATTAATATTGAATCTAGTGATTATAATAGGTAGATTTGAAGAAAGAGATGGTGGTGATAATAATCGTCAAATTTGAAGAAGAAGATAATGTTGATTAGAGGAGGAGGATTAGAGGAGCAAGAGGTGTGGAAATGGTGGAGGAGAAAAAAAGAGGCGCTGTAGATTTTTTTTCTTTTTCTTTTTTATTGAAATTTAATTTTTTAAAGTAGTTAATTAAATAATTTTAAAAATGATTTATTATTCATAATATATTTTTTAATAATTATTTTTGGTATATATGTCATGTGTCTTCATTTGATTCGTCACTTTGACACATCATCGATGAGTGTAATACACACATCTTACTTATTTGACAGATTGTCAAAAAAGTGTCAAAATGACACAGTGCGGCCCTACTTAAGTTGTTTAAAATGAACAAGGCCTACTTAAAATGGCTAAGTGAAAGTTGGTGCCAACTTTAGGGGGCCACTTATGGGTTCTGCCTTTATATTTTATATATTATATTTACTTTTATGACCATGATTTCCGGGTCAGCTTCGCGCATCTCACTAATTTCATGAGATATCTGCCCCTTCCACCAACAACACATATACGATAATTCTATCCATCAAGGCTAGGACCAATTAGAAGAATCACCTAGTGTTTTTGTCTCCACTAAGTTTTGAACTTGAAACCTCAAGGTTTATTTATTTATATTTATTATATTAGAAGCAAATATTTTTTCACATAGAAGGGTTGTGAGTTTTTTCAAAGATTGTGAATTTTTTGAAGTGTTATGACTTTTGTAATAAGGCACAATAAGCACATGTTCATATGATCCTTTGTTATCTATAAATAGAAGAGTTCCATCGTATTTTTTAATTACAAATTTTCTACGTTTTCTATACTTCTTCTTCTTCTTTAAAACCCCCAATTTTGTATATCTTCTACATTTTATATGATATTTATTTTTATTTGTTACGTTAATACTATCTATCACAACCCAAAGTACACCCTAGACGTGACATGGCGTATAGTATCCCGAGAGGCCCTATACAAGCCACTTAGCATGCATCATACAAGATAATAGAATTGAAAAGTTCAAAAAACAGTTTATATCATAAAATGTTTGAAAAGAAATGAAGCGGAAAATCTAACTTAGTCTCAAAGCCATCTAGTATATCAAGAGTGATTGGGACGTAACACATGTATCACATACAATACGGAAAAGTAAAGACAACAAGCAATAAAGGGTTCGGTCCTCGAAACATGAGAACTCACCAATCTTCAAATCTATTAATGTGATCACTAGCCACGAAGATGCGGGATAGGAGTGTCGGACCCTACATTAGTGAAACAATGTATGCAAGAGTATGTGTTAGTACAAAGAATGTACCAAGTATGATATCAATGCATAAGAGATATGAAATCATGCTAAAAGGACTTTTTGTGATATGTAAAGACCAAGTTAAAACATAAGATAAGAGGTTAGAGGCATAATCATGATCATAGTTAATGCAGGTAAAACTCATCTTTGAACACATGTGAGATACTTCTAGAAGTAACCTTAGTTCATCATTATTGTGGGAGTTAGACTTAACCGACATAGAGACCATGTGAGCTATAACATGAAATTCGGTGTCTACCCCACACCGAAAAGGTGTGTCCTACTTGCCAAGGTAAGGACCATGAACTTCTAGCTTACGTGGATCCACTAGCTAAAGTCTATCTAAGACAATCATCCTATGGTGGCACATAGTTTATGAGACATGGGTATTCGTCACTTGTCCACTCGGTGCTAAGCATAAATCCCACGGAATAGTCATTAGTCTTAACTTATCTCAACATTCATGAGACATGGGTATTCGTCACTTGTCTTATCATTAGAGGACATGGGTAATCGCCACTTGTCTTATCATTAAGAGGCATGGGTAATCACTGCTTGCCTTATCATCCATGGAAGGCACATCAAGTAGCCAATCCAAGTTAGGTTTCATTAGAATAGCTCTTAAATCTTGATTCAAAGTTTAGTTGAGAAAATCTTTCAACACTAAGAATCTTTATGTGAGAAAACCCTTTCACATTCATGCATCGAGTAATATGTGAGAAATCCTTTCACAACAACAACAACATTGATGCTTCACTCTCAAAGCAATCTTAATTCACACTTTTTGATCTTTTGATCATGGTACTTCTTCATCTTTTCCTTGTACAAGGCTGAACTTTCATATACTTTTAGGAGAAACTCATCAAGTTCATTCAAGTCGTTCAACCTCTGAGTCGATGTTGCATCCCAATCTAGATTCAACTTATTGAGTGCCCACATCGCTTTATGCTCTAGCTCTATATGTAAGTGAAAAGACTTCCCAAACACAAGTTGGTAGGGAGACATACCCATGGGAGTCTTGAATGTAGTGTGATAGGCCCATATAACATCATGAAGCTTTCTCGATTAATTAGTTTTGTTCGCATTCACAGTCTTTGCAAGGATTTGCTTAATTTCTCTATTTGAGACTTCAACTTGACCACTAGACTACGGATGATAAGAAGTTTCTACGCTGTGTCGAACACCATACTTTTCAAGCAACGCTTTGAACAACTTATTACAAAAGTGAGAACCTTCATCACTGATAATCGTCCTTGGTGTACCAAATCTAGAGAAGATATTCTTTTTCAGGAATGCGGTGACACTCTTTCCTTCATTGTTTGAAACAACGACAACTTCCACCCATTTAGATACATAGTCAACGGCCACAAGTATGTACTTCATCACATTCAAACTCACAAATGGACCCATAAAGTCAAGGCCTGAAACATCAAATAGTTCAATCACAGAATAAGAGTCAGTAGGAGTTCTTGCTTCCTTGAAATACCTCCTTGACAATGATCACAAGCCTGGGCGAAATCATGAGCATCTTGGTGGATAGTAGGCCAATATTGCCTACACTGCAAGATCTTATGAGCAGTCCGGATACCACTATGATGGCCACCAATAGGAGACAAATGGCAAGCTTCCAATATACTCATCATCACTACCTCAGTCACACAACAACGAATAATCTCATCAGCGCAGACACGAAACAAATAAGGCTCTTCCAAAAAAAACTTTTCACATCAGACATGAATTTTCTTCTTTGGTGGAATGAAGAATCCTAAGGCACCACATCACTCACCAAATAACTAGCAAAATCTACGAACCAAAGGATTAGATCAAAAGAAGCAGCAAAAACTTGTTCGTCTGGAAACGTATCATCAATTTCAACTCCATAAGCTAACTTCAACATTGCCTCTTCCTCTAATCTGGAAAAGTGATCAGCCATTTGATTTTTGGTACCCTTTCTATCTTTTACCTTAAAATCGAATTCTTGCAACAATAGCTCCCATTAAATCAGTCTCAATTTTGCATCCTTCTTTGCCATAAGAAACCACAATGCTGAATGATCAGTTTTCACAATGACTTTAGTGCCGAGCAAATAAGATCAAACTCCTCAAATGTGAAGACTATATCAAGCAACTCCTGTTCAATGACTATATAGTTCTTTTGAGCAACATTCAGGGCTTTGCTTGCATAATATATGAGATGAAGAATCTTCTCTCGCCTTTGCCCCAATACTACACCAAGTGCCACCCCACTCGCATCACACATAACTTCAAATGATTGTCCCTAATCTGGTGAAATAATGATTGGCGTAGAAGTCAACTTCTCTTTCAGCCCCTCAAATGCTTTTAGACACGCATCATTAAACACAAATTTCATCTCTTTTTCGAGAAACTTGCACAATGGGTGTGCAATTTTGGAGAAATCTTTGATAAATCTCCTATAGAACCCAGCATGGCCTAGAAAACTTCTAACACCTTTTACGGAGATGGGTGGTGGAAACTTTTCAATCATCTCGACCTTTGCTCTATAAATCTCGATGTCTTTTTGTGAAATCCGATGGCCCAAAATTATGACCTCTTTTACCATGAAGTTATACTTCTCTAAGTTTAGCACAAGATTGCATTCTTCACAATATTTCAGAACATCAACCAAATGTGCCAAGCAATACTCAAACGAGTCACCAACCACAAAAAAATCATCCATGAATACCTCAATGGTATCTTCAACCATATCAGAGGAATATAGAGATCATGCATCATTGAAAAGTCCCCGATGCATTACACAACCTGAATGGCATCCTCTTGAAAGTAAACGTCCCATACGGACAAGTGAAAGTAGTCTTCTCTTGGTCTTTCAGAGCTATAGAGATCCGATTGTAGCCTGAATATCCATCTAGAAAATAGTACCAACCCTTTCCAGCAAGATGATCTCACATTTGGTCCATGAACGACATTAGGAAGTGATCTTTCTCTGTCCATGCATTTAACTTGTAGTAATAAATGCAGACCCTCCAACTAGTGACAAGCCTCATAGGAACAAGCTCATTCTTTGCATTGTGAACCACAGTGATTCCTCCCTTCTTTGGCACACATTGAACCGAACACACCCAATTACTATCAGCAATCAGATAGACTATCCTAGCATCTAACCACTTGATAATCTTCTTCCTCACAACTTCTTGCATGGGTGGAATTTGTCTTCTCTGGCGCTCAATACTTTGCTTACTATCAGGCATGATTTAGATCTTATGAGAACATATACCTGGTGGAATACCAATATTGTCAGCAATATCCATCCTATCGCCCTTTTGAACCACTTCAACACCGATATCAAAACCTCTACTTGTCCTTTGTTCAAATAAGCAGCAATAATAATCGTCAAAGTACTATCTTGTCCAAAGAATACATAACCGCAAATGAGATGAGAGAGCCTTTAGCTCCAATTTTGGAGTCTCATCAATAGATGGTTTTGCAAGTGGAGTTTCTCAATTCCTCAGATCCAAATCCAGCTTCTTTGGTGGGCGACGAGGGAAATACACCCCTATTAAGTGCAACAACTAATTCATCATACTCAACAATGCCCTCTCCATCAAAATTCATGATCAGAGCAGCTAGTGCTTCAACACCCAAACTCTCCTCAATGGGAACCACTAGTTTATCCTCAACAATATAGTTCATAACGGATATTGATTTAAGATCACTTTGATGCTTTATTTATTTGTGGATATTAAATGTCACCTCTTCATTGTTTAATCAGAACTTTATCTGCCCTCTTTCCATATCAACTAAAGCATGCCCGGTAGCAAGGAATGGTCTTCCTAAGATGATGCACAATTCAAAGTCAACCTCACAGCCTAATATCACAAAATCAACCAAAAATATGAATGCCTCATTTTTAACAAGAACATCTTGTACTACCCCAATTAGTTTCTTCACAGTCTGATCAGCCCTAAGTAGGCGCACTACAGTCGGTTTGGGGGCACCCAAGCCCAACTTTTTTAACACAGGTAGCGGCATCAGATTTATGCTAAAACCCAAGTCACATAGGGCCTTAGCAAAGTGTAACATACCAATGGTACATGGGATAGTAAAAGCTCCAGATCCTCCTTCTTTTGCACTACCGATCTAGCAGCAATGTCACTATAATGCTGCAACTTATCATCACCTTTAAAACTGACAACCCTTTTTTTGGTCATAAGATCTTTCATGAACTTAGCATAACCAGGCCTCTGTTCTAGCACTTCAATCTAAGGAACATTTATCGATAACTTCTTCAACATGGATATGAACTTGCGATACTTTCCTTCTTCAGTCTTCTTGACCAACCTTTGTGGGAAGGGAGGCGGAGGTCTCGACATCGGAATGCTCTTTTGAGTAACTTTAGCTTCCTTTTCATTCTGATCCTTTTCCACTACTTCAACTTCATCCTCCTCTGGTTCCTTGGTACTTTTCACCCTAGTCGGCATAGGAGGGTCAATAGTCTGTTTTCCACCCCTAGTAGTAACTACCATGCAGTGTCCATCATTCTTCAGATTTTGAACAGTGTTGTTGGGCAATGTTCCTTACTAGCACAGATTTGCACTTGAAGATAGTTGGCTCAATTGCTACTTAATATGTCGAATAAATCTGGCGTTGTGTGCCTGAAGTAGAGGTGCAAGAAATATTGGAAGCAAGCATCATGGGGGCATCCATACAGCCTCCAAAGTATTACAATGTTGCTATTATTGGCCCACTATATTTAGGGATGATCATGCCTTTAGCAAATATTGTGTTTAATGTCAAATGCAAAGGAGAATCTCTAGGAGACATGAGCTACCACTGTCACAAATCCTTGAAATAAAGTTATTCGATGTGTAGGGGATTGATTTCATCGGTCATTTTCCTAGCTCATTCGGAAATAAATACATTGTTGTGGCAGTCGATGATGTGTCTAAATGGGTGGAGGCTATAACATTACCAAACAATGAAGGAAAGGTGTCACAAAGTTTCTCAAGAGGAATATCTTCACAAGGTTTGGAACCCCAAGAGCCATTATAAGTGATGGGGGATCATATTTTTGCAACCATCAATTTGAAGCACTTCTATCAAAGTATGGAGTCAAGCACAAAGTGTAAACGACATACCATCCGCAATCTAGCGAACAAGTTGAGGTGTCAAATCGAGACATAAAGAGCATCTTAGCCAAAATGGTAAATGTACACCGAACAGACTAGTCTTGAAATCTTGATGATGCACTTTGGGCCTATCGCATGACATTCAAGTCTTCTATTTGTATGTCTCCATACAAGTTATTATTTGGGAAAGCCTATCATCTTCCGGTTGAGATAGATCACAAAGCCTTATGGGCATTGGAGAAGATAAATTTTAATTGGGAGGTGGCTTCCAAGAATCGTGTGCGTCAAATACTTGAGTTGGATGAATTTCGGTTGCAAGAATCTCAAAGTTCCGCCTTCTACAAAGAAAAAGTTAAATGGTGGCATAATGCAAAAATCTTGCCTCAGGAGTTTAGAGTAGGTGAACTAGTCCTACTCTTTAATTCAAGGCTAAAATGCTTCCCGGGAAAGCTTAAATCCATTTGGACTTGTCCGTACATAATTAAGAGGGTGTATGGAAATAGAGCAATTGAAATTGAATATGCAAAAGGGGTGAAATGCAAAGTCAACGACTAAAGGTTTAAGGTGTACATTAGGGAAGGTCGTGATGTGCAAGTTGTTGAGGTTGTGTACTTTGGTGATGCATGAGAGCATATTCACATCGTGCTGCAACATTAAATCAGGCACTTTTTGGGAGGCAACCCAAGCGTTAGTAGTTTTGAATAATATGGGTGTCACTTTTGCAGGATTTGACCGAAGATCGGTGAGTGCGAGGGGAATTCAGCGATGTACTGAAGCATGTAAGCGGAGCTCCAACGAGCTCCCCCAATGGTAAGCTCAACTTTAGGTGAACACTGTCAAATTCGGCGGGTTGTACCTTGGTAATATCCTACCAACTTCATAAAACTCCAAATCTTGATAGGATAAGTAGGTCGCGTCTAGCCCCTAACTACCTTTATCTTGGCCGTATATACTCTAATACCTTCCTTGGACACCACGTGTCCCAAGAATGCCACACAATTAAGCCAGAACTTGCACTTGGAGAATTTGGCATACAACTTCTCTTTCCTCAACCTCTAAAAAATAATCCTCAAGTGTCGAACATGGTCCTCCTCAGTCCGAAAATCTAGAAATTAGTATAACAATGCATTACCCAAAGAATTTGGAAGTCACGGTAAAAGCCATTTCAAAAATTGAGTAGAATTGAACCTAAAACACCACCATTTTTGTCAAACATTGAAAATCTTACATCTTGAAGTTTAAAATCATTAATTTGGTGCTGAAAATAGAAGAGAATTAATGGTAAATGAGTATTCATGAACAAAATCACTAACTCAAAATATTTAACTTGAATTCTCTCTTTGAAATCGCCTCCAAGGTTTCCCCAAAACTCAAAATGGTGAAAATTAGGAAAGAACCCCGATTTTGGGAATAAAACAATGAGTCCCCCGGCCCATTGTGAACGCAGGCTGAGTCCCGTGTATGCATCTGTCAAGGTATAATCATATTGTGATCGTAGTATCCAACCCCTCTAACTTGGAGGTCCACAAACTTGATCTCTTCACAAATGTGGGCAGGGTGCCGCGAACGTGAAGGTCCCCTTGCGAGGGGAATTCAACGATGTACTGAAGCATGTAAGCAGAGCTCCAGCGAGCTCCCCCAATGGTAAGCTCAACTTTAGGTGAACACTGTCAAATTCGGTGGGTTGTACCTTGGTAATATCCTACCAACTTCATAAAACTCCAAATCTTGATAGGATAAGTAGGTCGCGTCTAGCCCCTAACTACCTTTATCTTGGCCGTATGTACTCTAATACCTTCCTTAGACACCACGTGTCCCAAGAATGCCACACAATTAAGCGAGAACTTGCACTTGGAGAATTTGGCATACAACTTCTGTTTCCTCAATCTCTAAAAAATAATCCTCAAGTGTCGAACATGGTCCTCCTTAGTCCGAAAATCTAGAAATTAGTATAACAATGCATTACTCAAAGAATTTGGAAGTCACGGTGAAAGCCATTTCAAAAATTGAGCAGAATTGAACCTAAAACACCACCATTTTTGTCAAACATTGAAAATCTTACATCTTGAAGTTTAAAATCATTAATTTGGTGTTGAAAATAGAAGAGAATTAATGGTAAATGAGTATTCATGAACAAAATCACTAATTCAAAAGATTTAACTTGAATTCTCTCTTTGAAATCGCCTCCAAAGGTTCCCCAAAACTTAAAATGGTGAAAATTAGGAAAGAACCCCAATTTTGGGAATAAAACAATGACAGTCCCCCGGACCATTGTGAACGCAGGCTGAGTCCCGTGTATGCATCTGTCAAGGTATAATCATATTGTGATCGTAGTATCCAACCCCTCTAACTTGGAGGTCCACAAACTCGATCTCTTCACAAATGTGGGCAGGGTGCCGCGAACGCGAAGGTCCCCTAACCAGCCTCCCGTGAATGCTGGTGAAGCCTCATGACCGTAGAGGCTTAGGACTTAACCTATCACGAATGTGGGCTAGGTGCCACAAATGCAAGGGACACAACATCAGCACCATAATAACAATATACAACACATAAGAGAGTTCCGAATAGACAGTTGGGGATACATTTAGAATACTGTCAACAAAAACAAAATATGCTACTGAACTAAACTCGACATTCTGGACTCAATGGAACCATCAAAATATGGATCTAAGATCTCCTTGACCCAACACCCGTGAAGTCGCAAAAAGTAACTTAACATTCAAAAAGACCAAACTACCGTCAGAACCTCTGAAAATTCAACTAAGACCTCCCCTGGGCCTAAATTTATCCCCTGAATCCAATGGAGCCGTCGTAAATCCAATCCAAGCAATCGAACCATGATTGTTGACCAAAGTCAACCCAAAGACTAAAATCACATCAACTTCCAACTTTAGACCTCAAATTCATAAAACGCCTGCGAATAAGAAAATAATGACGGTCCTAGAACAAATATTACACTTCGTAGCTGATAGAGTTGACGGAATTCCATTATGAGACTCAAAACTCTGATTGTTACCACAAACACATTTTAAACAACTTAAGTCTTTCAAAACATAACACTTTAAAAAATAACAACCTTTAAATCAAGCATTCAAATCCATTTTCACAAATTGGTCTAAAATTACTAAGGATAACTATCGGAAGGGATAAAATAGTAATTTTATGAAAATTTCCCAAAAATGACCTTTCGGGTCATTACACCCGATCCTCTCATGGAACTACAATCATATACCAGATCCTCTGATGGAATCCAAACCCAAACATTTAGTGTACCAAAGTGGTACCCGGGCCTTCCATAGTTAGTGTACTGACATGGTACCCAAGCCATCCATAGTTAGTGTACCGGGGTGTTACCCGAGAAATCCATAGTAAGTTTACCAATGTGGTACCTGAGCCAACAAACAATCACAAATAATCATGCACAATTACATGCACAATGAACAATACAACTTGAAAACCACAAGTCACAATTACAAGTCC
The DNA here is from genome assembly GCA_029582245.1 of Solanum etuberosum. Lineage (NCBI taxonomy): Eukaryota > Viridiplantae > Streptophyta > Magnoliopsida > Solanales > Solanaceae > Solanum > Solanum etuberosum. Next base: position 26,968 of record JAJONR010001736.1, read on the forward strand.
ATTGCATGAGATTATCAACATGATGTCATTTTCTATGTCTCCCTATGTATTCCCTACCATGCATTGCACAAATGATACTACAAAGCAGTAGATATGCATACATACATGAATCAGATGTAAACAACCATAACCTACCTCAAATCAAGTCTCTTGAAAACTCTAAAGAACCTGACCTTTTCCCTTTTGAAGTGCATTGGCTTGTTCTTGGTCTAAAACAATAATAAAAGCAACAATCAATCACTAATGGCCTATAAATTACCAGTTTATAAAAAAAATCCTAACCCCATGACAATATATGATCATCTTCCCCAATTTAGGATTTCTACCATGGAATCATGTCAAAACATTTCCCCACGTGCAATAACCTAGATTCTAAGGCTCAAGAATCAATGCACACGGCTGGGGAGTCAAAGTGTTACCTTAACTGATAAATTTTTATGGAAGAACGAGTGCAAACTGTCCAAAATTTCTCCTCCCAAGTTCAAGAATAAAAGTGCAAAAAAAGAGTCGTTGGGGTTGTTTCTTCATAAAATCTCATTTCGGCCAGCTATAGCGGAACTTACCCCATTATAGCGGTCTGCACACTCTGTTATAGCGGATGCATCCCTCTATAGAGAGATTAGTGAAAGTACAACAAATCTAAAAAACCAAGAAAATCCCCTTTTTTACAACATAACCCCTTGCCTTGACGTCTCGACATATCCCTTACACGCCAAGATCAATTCCAGGAGTTCTCTTACCATGATTCAATTCTGTAAAGCCCTATGAATTACTAAATGTCTTAGCTACAAGAATATATCAACTATGCCTCAACATTAAACCCTGCCTGTTTCGGTATGGTCCTAGACCTTACCTAACCCAAATTCAGTCTGAGGCTGCCTTAGTAAAAAAAAATTAACTCACCACCCAGAAATTTTCTGGCCCAAATTGTTCAAATTTTTGGTCTACTTAAAAGAAGTGGGTCGGGTCGTTACATTTCATTATGTATTTAGTTTCAAAGCTCAGTCGGCCTATAATGCCAACTGGTACTTGTTGTTTTGGTACTCATGCTACACTCAACATCTATTTTCTTTATGCAGATTTGAGCGCCATCCGACAATGTTGATTCGAGCTTCAACAAGTGTCCTTGTTTGACTTAACTCCACCTATTTATAGTATTTACTAGTCTCTTGTATTCGAAAAAAGTTTGTACTTATTTTCTTTTATTGTGACCTGTACTCTTTTAATAGATTTGTACCTTCTTCCACTAGGTTGTGGGATTAGATCTTGTTTTGTTGTATGTATTTCGGTCATTTCTCATTTCCGTAGTTATTTTAACATTGTGTTGATTTTCTTTCAACTATTGTATGTTTTTTGCCTGATATGCCCTTTACTTGCCATTCTAGAATATGAGTTGGCTTACCCACCAATGAATTTTTGTAGATTACATCATGGCTTGAGTTTTTGAATCGTGACACAACTAACTTATCATTTTGGAAAACCATCTTTTCTACTTTAACCAAAGTGATATATATCATTTTTATGCTCTAACTTTTCCACCTCTTCTCCATGTTTTCGTCCCTTATGACAAACTAGGGCCGACTCAACAACATTGGGTGCTTAAAGCCAAATCATAGAGAAGGGCCCTAAAAAAAAATTAAAAAATCATTCTATATACTTTTATTTAAAATCTGCTTTTCTAGCTTTTTTAGATGTGAATTCATTAATTACTGTTTTATAATCGATTTGTTTTAGTAATTCTTTTTCGATTGATAATATAGCTAATCTATTCAATCTCTCTTGAGACATTGTTGATCTAAGATAAGATTTTATCAATTTTAGTTTCAACAAACTTCTTTCGGCTGAGGCAACGGTTACAGGAACGGTTAACATTATTCTATAAGTAATATATGCATTAGGAAAAGAATCAAGTCTTTTTATTTGATTGAGTATTTCCATTAGATCATTATATTCTACTTGTATTATTTCTCTTAACACTTTTAATTCAAAAAATAAATCTAAACCATCAATATCAGAATAACTATTATGTGTTAAAGAAAGTTCAAGGTTAAGACAATATTTTTTTAAATTCTCATCATCTAGTGATCTCAATTTTTTACCACTAAATAAGAAACCAAAAATATTTTCATATGCTTCAAATTGTTCAAATCTATTTTGAAGTGAAAAAATAGCTTGATCTACTATATATATATAAAGTAATCAACTCTAAAAGATTCTTCAAGAGACTTTGTGATTTCATCATCAATATTTTCATCAAATCGTTTCTTTCTAAATGTTATGCGTTTCTTACGAAATTCAGGTTCTATATTTATCTCATATGCAATTTCCTTATAAGAAATCATATCACTCACAAATCCTTCTTCTCGATATTTTTTGAAAAAAGAAATTAGGTCTCTTAACTGATTTATGGTAACATCAATATGCATATCCATAGATTGTAAAATTTTACTAATTGAATTAACCGCAAATAATATGTCATACCAAATAATCATACCCAATAAAAATTTAAAAAATTTCAAGCTCATATATTGCTAAACAAGTAGCTTCACTTTTAGTTTTTGGATCCTCACTAACTTCTTCTAGTTTCAATAAAGCATCTCTTATTTGTGGAGCTTGAAATCTTAATGCTTTAATACTTTCAACACGACTTTCCCAACGAGTTTGTGAAAATGATTTAAGAGTTAGATTGGGTACAAAATCTTTTAAAAAATTTCACTGCTTGGTAGAAGAAGCAAATAACGTATATATATGTTGTATCACTCCAAAAAATGATACAACTTCCGTACAAGAATTAGCCATATCACAAAGTACCAAAGGTGTATAAAATGCTCTAGGATTTACATCGAGAAGTCTTTTTTGCCTTCCTTGATGTTTTCCCTTCATATTTGATCCATTATCATATTCTTTTCCTCTTAAATTATCAATATCAAGTCTAATATTTTTTATCTCATCCATAATAACTTCAAAAAGACCTTTTCCACTTGTATCATCCACTTTTAAAAATTATAAAAAGTATTCATTATTTTTTATTGGAGTAGTTGAAACATCCACACTCCGTGATATAAAAATCATTTGTTCTTGATGGCTTGCATCCGGAGTGCAATCAAGTATGATTGAGATATATTTTGTTTCTTTAATCTCTTTAATAATTTTTTTCTTGACTTCACTTGCCAATAAGTTTATCAATTTATTTTGTATATTTTGTCCAAGGTAATGAATATGAATTTCATCGTGCTTAATTTGTCAAATATGTTCTTGCATAAGTGGATCAAATTCAGCAATCATTTCAATTAGGCTTAAAAAATTACCATTACTTTCTTGATAGATCTATTCATTTGTTCCCCTAAATTCAAATTATTTTTCCCAAGAGTTTTGATCACAACAATAATTCTTGACAACATATTTTTCCAGTGTACTCTATCTCTATTAATTTGTTCCTGCACATCTTTATCAATTATTTTATTTTTATGCAATCTCATTTCTAAATTAATCCATGAGCTCATATTAATAATATGCTCATTCGTTACTTCATGGGATTTGAGCTTAGCACTAAGATTTCTCCAATCATTAGTACCTTAACCTACTAATTTATTGTTACAAACAATAGAAGTTATGCTAAATAATTTACAACAAAAACAAAAAACTTTATCCAAATCTTTAGAGTAAATTAATCATTTTCTTTCATGTTTTTCTCCGTTTGCCAATTTTTGAATATAGTGTGTTGTAGGAAAATGTCTCAAGTGTTTATCCTTTGGAAAATTTATATCAGTCATTCTAATTGGACCCTTTTCTACTAATAGATCTCTCAATTTTGTATCTATATTATTGCATTGACTTGGGTCATATATATTTTTAGGGATGCATAACTATTTAAATTGCTTAGGAGTTCTTGATTATTGGGAACTATGTCACATTTTTCACCAACTTCTTCTAGATTTTCTTCTTTGATGTTATTATCATCTAACTCAATTATATTAGTGACTTGTTCATTTGAAGAACATCCTCCAGTATTTTTTTATTCAGAATTTTTATTATTTGTTAAAACTCTATCAAGTGCTCCTTTTTGGGATTTATTTAACTCTTCAAGTTTTCTCTTTCTCTCGACTTTTGTAAAACTGGAATCATATTTTCTAGTTGACATATTTAAATTGAATAAATTGTAATAATAACTTAAACAAGAATATATATGCTTATGAACTAAGAATATCATCAATAACAAATTTTCAAGAAAAACTATAAAATAAAGTTAGAATAATAAAACTTGACTCACAAATTTGATAAGTTGATATAACAATATCGAAATAGTGGTGTGTTTCTTGACCTCTTCAATATAATGATTGCTTGTTGCACTTCTTGAAATCTGAAGAAGACACCCAAAAACAAATATTGTTCTTTTGTAACTTGTAAGCAACAGTAAATCAAAAAAATTTCTAGGAGAGAATTCAACATTGAGAATAAAAATAATAAAATAGAGAATAAAAAAGATGAGTATTAAGGTATATAATAATATATGGTTAAAGTCTTGGGAGATAAATAAGGAAGCATAATTTCCCAAGGAATTCTTTTTCAAAAATTGTCCATTTCCTAATTAAAAATTAACGGCACTTTTACCTTCATTTTTTTAATTTTTTTTTTACAAGTATATATAACTTTTAAAAAATATATATATAAGTACTTTTTAAAAAAAATGGTGGATCCCCAAAAATATGGGGCCCTAAGCGATGACTTTAGTGGCCTAGTGGTTAAGACGGCCGTGTGACAAACCCCCTCCCCCCTCCCTCCAATCTTCTAGTCTCATCATATTCTTTCACCAAATCAACCAGTGGAACATGTTTGTTTTGGTTAAAATCAAGTTACTTCTACTTTGTGATAAGTAAATATTTTTTAACTATGTAATTGTTATATTTTTAGCATATATTCTTGTGCAAATCATTTCTTAGGGGAATCAAGTTGATATGAAAAGATAACTCGTAGCTCAACAACTCTTATGTATTTATCGATATATTTTTGTTGTTATTGATCAAAAAGGGGATGACGTACAGGAAAAGCGGTGGCCAAAGTTTATGCCTTACAATCCTTTCATGTACTAATGTTAATGTGCGAATAATGTTAAACTAATATTAGGGAGATTTGATACACTACATAACTCCAAGACATTTACCTACAATATAATTTTGATGCAAATCATAAATCTAGTTTTATTTTTTACCTCTTCAAAGCAGAGTCACAATATCTTGTTTAATTTCAACACGTTTGAATCACAGAACATTATATATATATATATATAGGTTTTATATACTCTTGTACAAGCGAGGGTAAATTGTTTGAGGAAGTTGACAAATTTATTTGGTCTATAACGTATAGATTTGAACTCCTCAAGTTATGGTAGAACTTTTATGAGTGTAGACACGTGATTTTTGTTCGAATCTAAGGTTTTACACAGTTTTTAGTGCTTAGATATTTTAATTTTTATCTTATTTTATTAAATTTATTTTAAAACCTTGGAAACTAAAAAAATAAATAAAAAAGTCACATTTTACGGTATGTTGTTGTTTTCAATATTTTTCTTTCAAAAGAAATGAAAATTTATAGAAATATATGTTTTATTTTAATTTATTAAATAAATAAGCTAGTAATTTTAATATTTTTAATTATATTTTAGCCTAACTATTTAACTATTTTTATATTATTATTAGTTCAAAATCATTAGCTAATATTTTATTTATAAACAACAAAAAAAACCTAAAAGAAAACTACCCACTAATCTTAACTCCTCTCCTCATAACCCCACATCAACCTCATTATCCATTTAATCTACCCCTATACAACACAAAACATGTCAAAAAATCCAAAAAAAGGAGAGAAGAAAAAGGGGCGCACTAGCATATGAAAAACAAGAACAACACATAATACAACCATATACATAGATAAAGGGGGGATAAATAAGGAAGAAAAGAAGAATAAAGGACGAGAGGGAGAATAGAAAGAAGAGAAGAAAAAGTAAGAGAAAATTTAATGAAAAAAAAAGAAAAAATGAGCAGGAGGCAGAAGACAAGAAAAACAAAAAAAAGCAACACACATATGCACAATTTAAAAGATAGCAAAAATAGTAAAATGCACAGGAACAAAAACCAGAAAAAATGAAAGGAGAAAAACAAAAGTGGAATTCGAGGTTTGGTTTTGCATTCATGGTTCCTGATTGTGGTTATTTTTTTTCTCTGAAATGATCTTTATAAAAGGTAACACTTAATCTGTACTGTATGATTTGATTTCACGATTATATAAGACATGATTTTAATGTAACTAAGTTGCTCAAATTGTTTTGACATTACAATATTGAAATATGTTTGAACCTTTTATGTTATTAAATTTAGAGTACCATTGATATAACATGTGATTATTTTTTGCATGCTTAAAGGTCTAATTATTACCTTGTACTTGATTAAAATATGAAATTCTATATTCTACGGTATGTAATTAATTGATATTTGGATGAGATTGAGTTCTAATGAATTAAGATACTTTTCCACTTTGTATGCTTGATAATATCATTTTTAGAAAATAAAATAAATTAAACCTGTGAGAAAATGATTTTGTAATTGGTAGGTTTATTATTTTTGATTGATGGCTACTATTATAACTAGGATATTTGTAGAGTATTTTGTAACCCTATTATGTGAGTTTCTTTGAACTTCCTTAAAAAAAATTTCGTGATGTTTGTATGCCAATTCTAAGATGTGGTTGTAACATCCTATTCCGTGAAATTTTATTTTTTCTGTAAAATGACCATTTTTCCTTCTCATAGTTGTGTTATATATTAATTGTTGTGTGAGATTGAATGACATGGTCCCCGAAGTGTTTGCGAATGATTTTAATGGTTTTGAGACTTTTGAGGTGATTCGTACTAAGAGAGTTGTCTTTGGTCAACATGTTGAGATCCGAGCATCACATCATGATTCTGTTAGTTTCGTCGGTCCCAAATGTCGAGTTTAGTTTACCATTGCTATTTTTCTGAACTTGTTGTTTCGCTGACAACTCTCTCTATTACGAAATTTCTTTCCCATTTTCATTTTCTCAGCATTTTCAGCACCTTGAGCGCTTGGGAGAGAGATTTTGGTAGAGATTTCTTGAGGGAATTCATGTGGGTAAGTTGCTAACTGAAATTTAAATAATTTCCTACCAACTTTATCTCCAAAATTCTTCAAAATCAAAGATTTAAAATAGGGTTTTGGGGGGTTTCCCCCAAATTGAAATTTTAGGTTTTTTTTTATTTCAGACTTAATTCATATTTGATTTTTGTTGAAGTTTCACAATACACCTCATTTTACTTGAGGATTATGATTTTCTAACAAAATGCCATTTTTATCCCTTTTCAATTTCGTAGAAATTTTTGGGTGATTTTGGCCCCAATTTTAATCCTTAGAAATATGAGTTTCGTTGAAATACTTTTTATGAGTACTTTCCATTCTTGACAGTTGGAAATTGTTCCAAGACCAAAGATGGAGGATTAACACCTATAGAGCGATTCAAGTGAAGTTTCAGCCTTCGAGGTAGGTTTGACTTATCTTTCTTCAGTCTGGGTTGGGTAGTTAACCATGCTTATAAACTAGAGTACGAGATGGGACCGTAGAATGCGATTGACAAATTAAAACTACTGAATTTATAATTTTTATCTGTGTGGAGGCTTATTTATGTTGTTTTACCCGTGTGGGAGCTTATTTGTGTTGTTTGTCCATGAGGAGGTTTATTTGCTTAATTTCGTATCGGTAGGGGCCTATTTGTGTTGTTTGCCCATGAGAAGGCTCTTATATGATATTATTGCTTCAAGAGCACTTTTATGATATTTTTGCTTTGAGAGCACCGTTATGATATTTATTGATTTGTGAGCAGCTTCGTGATATTTATTGCTCCGAGAGTATTTTGGTGATATTATTTCTTTGAGAACTTGCTTTACATGAAATGCTTGAGTTAGGGGATTGAGTTTACTATTTTAGCATGTTTTACAGGAAATTCCCAAGTTAAGGGCTTGAGATGATTTTTATCACTTTTCAAAATGAGTTAAACTTCGTTCGAATGATACATACTTCTTTCAAGTGATAAATGCTTCTTTTAAAATGATAATTTACATTTTTTGAATTATTTTTCTTCCACCATCTTGCCAAGTAAGGGTGTGTACCATGATATACCGAGATTTGGAGATTTTGAGCTCTTTTATGCATCCATTGGATTGATTAAATAGTTATGTTATAGTAATGTTGTATTGTTGTGAGCATTATTATTCATGTATATTTATATTATCATTCATGAAAATCTAAGAAAATATGGAAGCACCATTTTGAGAAGGAAAATCAAAAACCTTACAACACCCATGACCAAGAGCTAGGTTGCAAGCGGATGAAATATGTAGATGATGAGATATTTGGTATATGGACTATGAGTCTGTAATGACTCTCTAGGTAATTTTCCTTGTATTGTAATATTTTCGGCTTTTATAGCTTTTCTATAGATATCCCAATTTATTTATGACATGTTGAGACTAACAACTCGGTCACCTAGTAGTTCATTTGATTTTTATACGAGTTTTTGTGTTTTGGAGCTTTTTAAACTTGAACGGTTGACTTTGGTCATAACTTTAGGCAAATGACCTCAAAATATAATTCTGATGGTTCTGTTAGCTCCAAAACATCGAGTATCGTCAGAAAAAACTTTAGTCTTGGTACTTAGGCTTTCAGGCTCATCTCGAACTACCTTGTGAATTTTGGCTTAAACAGAAACTTGGGTATGCGACTCGCTTTTTATCGAGATAACTTCTGTTGGAAGTTTCAGCGTCTATTGAGTCTCAATATTTAATTTGGTGGGGTAGCATAGTTTATTTTTCTTCACAAATTTCTGAACCAATCTCAAGCACCTAAGGAAAGTCCATTGGGACTTTGCTAGATTTGTAGGTGCACTGAGCTGGTGTATCATCCTAAGTGGGTGTCCCGATCCAAGACTACCCCTAGACCTGAAATTGTATGAAGAGTCCCGAGAGACCCCAAGAAAACCACATGACTTAGCATGATAATATGATAACAACATAACTGGAATAAGAGATATATAATTAGAATTAAAGTCTCAAAATTGAAATCTCAACATAACATGGAAGATTTGAGTACAAGACACATCTGTGGAAGTTTAATGTTTGAATAAGTCTCTAATCATAAGTGAGTAGCTAGGAAAAGCACTTACTCACTTGAACATTTGAAACTAAAGTAAAACCTGAATAACTTAAAAGTAACATAAGTTGCATGGCATCAAACAATGAGGACTCACCAAGACTGAGCAAAGCTGATAGGATCTTGCACTAACTGGGAGCCTAATATGAAGCGTGAAAACCTCTATTCTAAAATGATATAGGCACAAGAATGTATGTGGCCAGTACTCGGAATATATTGTGTATGAAGAAAGATGCATGAACATAATATAATAGTATGATAGTCTAGAAACATGATAATGCAATGACCAAGTAAAAATGACATAAAGTTGATCATATGATTTCATAAAACATAGTACAAGATCATTCATTCTTCTTGAAATCATAATTATAACATATGAGGAAATCATAAGTTTTTGTGGGAGATACCTGTAACCCATATAAACCATGTGAGTTATAACATGAAGTTTAGTGTACTTCTCTCACACTGAAAAAAGAGTGTTCTACTTGCCAAGCTAAGAACCATAATCATGATATTAGGTGGATCCACTATCTTAAGTCAATTAAGACAAAATCCTATGGGGGCACGTAGTTCTGCGACAAGGGGATTTCTACTAAAGGTTGCATGCCACTATTAACGGGTGAGCGTTCATCCCAAGGTCCACTCGATGCTAAGTAAACTCCCAGCAAAAAACATAGATAATCATGTTCATATTCATAATCTTTGAAAATAAATCTAGTAATACCAAATCATTCATACACAATCTCATAGTCATAAGAATAACTCCTTGAAATCATGATTTCATAAAATACTCTTGAGACACTTATCCGAATCATCAAAATCATAATATTTATATAAACATATTGATACTTTATCTAAAAGCATCCTTGATTCATAGAATCCTTCATAACATAATGCATGCATAAAAAATCAACTTGATTTATGTTCATATAATAGTTGCATAACCTGGGTTCATGAAAATATCATTGAAAATATTGAAATATTGTCAAATCATACATAATAAGATAATTCATGGAGAGAAAACATAAATTAAATTGAACCCATAATAAAATTATGAAAACTCTAGAAAGGAGACATTGATGAAGTTCCCGCATACCTTGATAAATCCCAAAATGAAAACTTCAATAGAGACTTGAATATTTGAAACCCTAGCTTGCTTGGAGAAAAAAACTAGAAAGAGAATTTGGTGTTTTGAGAGTATGAAAGTGAATGGGGAGGTTAGAGGTCTTAAGAACCCTTTAAAATATTCAAAATGAGCTTAAAATGATGTATTCTAGGAAATAAAAGAGTAGAAAAAGACTCAATTAACCTTGACTAAAACTGTCGAGTTACTCTTCACGGGCACCATCCATGGACCGTTGATCCTTCTATGGTCCGTGGAGTCATTTTTAAAAGCAAAGAGGGAACAATTTTGATCTTTCAAGTTAACTCTACGATCACCTTCCACGGGTCGTTAAAACATTCAATGGTATGTGGACCCTCTCATCTTGTTGAAGCCCTGAAATATTCAAGTTTCTGATCTTTCCTTCAATGATTAGTTCAACGGTCCGTGGAACCTTACACAAACCGCACAAACCATATGTGAACCTCTCCTTAGACAAAATTTCTTGAAGTCTTGTGGTGTGGTCTACAATCCCATCCATAGTCCGTATAAGCAACTACGACCCATGAATACCATTCATCCAGGCAACCCGGAAAATTCAAATTTCTGAAGATCAATCATTGGACAGGTCTACGGTCCGTAGATCTTTTTACGAGCCATAAAGCCTCTCGTAAACCCCTGCAACATCAACCTTTTTGCACCAGATTCTATAATTTTTCCACTTCAAAAAACTCTTACACTTCTGACGTCTTACAATATCTCTCCCTTGGGAACGTTTTTCTTAGAGTGAGATTCAACTAAGCATGGATAGAGTAGGGAAAGATCTAACATACCAACATGAACGCAAAATATATAAAATTCATAATACAAGTGGAGTAATCGACTCCGAGCTAAAATATGAAGTTTAAAATTGGTTTGATGAATATGCATGCATACGGAAACTGGAGAATAGTTGAAACACATGAATCTGAAAAAGTACTTAGGAGGAACTAACACCTCAAATTGAAATCGAATTGGAGGGAAAGAGATGGGGGGTACTTGGACATCATATCAGCTTCGGCCTCCAAAGTAGCTCTCTCAACTAACTAATTCCTTCAAAGAACTTTTACGAAAGCAATTTATTTATTTGCTAACATCATGACTTGACGATCTATAATCTCAACGGGGACCTCTTCAAAAGTGAGGATTTCTTTCACACTGATGCTTTCTAAAGGCACCACCGAAGTAGGATAACCAATGCGTTTCTTCAACAATGACACATGGAACACCGGACCTCTTCAAAAGTGAGGATTGTCCCTTGCTAAAAAGCATTTTTCTTGAAGTGTTATAAGCCACATTACAGAAATGCCTCAAAATCTGATATGCCTACATAACTGGGACTAAGCTTCCGTTTATTACCAAACCTCATCACACCCTTCAAGGGTGAAATTTTAAAGTAAACCCAATGATCAACGACAAATTCAAGTTCTCTTCTTCAAACATCCGCATAAGATTTCTGTCTACTCTAAGTCATCTTCAACCTATCCCTCGTAAGTCAAACTTTATCCATCGTCTCATGAACTAACTCAGGAACTATCAAAGAGACCTCACCAAATTCAAACCAACCAATATGAGACCTAAACCTCTTACCATAGAGACCCTCAAATTGAGCCATCTGAGTAGTCTTGTGATAACTATTATTATAAGCAAACTCAATCAGAGGTAAATGATCATTCCAATTACCTTTAAAGTCAATCCCAACAAGCTCTCAACATATCCTTCAAAGTCTAAATAGTCCATTCAACCCTACTATCGGTCTGTGGGTGAAAAGTTGTGCTAAGCTTAACCTGAGTACCAAGTTCTTTCTGAAACAATCTCCAAAACTGAGAAGTAAACTAAGTTTCTTTGTCTGAAATAATGGATAAAGGCAAACTGTGTAACATAACCATATCACGAATATAGAGCCTATCATAGTCCTCGCCTAAATAAGAGGTCTTCATAGGAAGGAAATGAGTTGACTTAGTCATTCAGTCTACAACAACCCAAATAGAATCATGCTATCGACGAGTCTGAGGTAAGCTGGTAATGAATTCAATATTCAAATCTTTCCACTTCTAAGCAAGAATGCTAACATCCTGAGTCATACCTACTGGCTTCTGATGCTCAACTTTCACTTGTTGGCAATTTGGACACTTAGCCATAAATTCTGCAATATCCTTCTACATTCCATTCCACCAATAGATTTCCCCTATATCACGATACTTCTTAGTGGCCCTCAGGTGAATAGAATATCGAAAACTATGAGCTTCTGATAATATTTGTTGCATCAACTCATCAAAATTCAAAACACACAAATGACCTTGATAATGAAGTACATTATCTCCCCATTGAGAGAAAGCCTCTATAGCCTTTTCTAAATCCACTTTCTTCAGATCAACAAAAGTCAAATTACTATCCAATTTTTCCTTAACAACCCACACAAGAGACGATTGATGAGTCGGGAATTTTGACTCATTTAGGGCTTATTATTCAATGATTTAGTGTCCTCAATGCATATTTTGGGCTCATAACTGATGTTAAAGTGTTAATATGCAGCAATGAAGGCTTAAGGGCAAGGCAAGGATATTATGAGGTAAAAAGGAGCAAAAAAGTTGGAAAAGCTGAATAAAAGAGAAGCTGGAGCTCGCAGAGGTCACTCGGTGAGTCACCAAGTTAACCTCTAGTTTGCCTAAATTTCTAGCAAATTGGCCCATGCATCAAGCCAATTTGGCAATCAAAAGGGTGATTCAGCGACTCACCGAATGGATCTCCGAGTAAACCTTCAACTCGCCAAAAGTTTTAGTGAAGTAGCCCATGGACCAAGCCAACTTGGTGAGCCAAAGATAATTTGGCATCTCGCCGAATGGATCAGCGATTTCTACCTAGATCGCCTAATTTTCCAGAACAATTTGATGCGGGAGTCAAGCCAAAAGGTTAGAAGAGGCACAACTTGGCGTATCGCTGAATCGATCGGCGATCACAAATAATCTCACCGAGTGGACTCCATACTAAGATTTTGGGAACATATAATTTCATTTTTTGAAAAGTTTTTGGGAGTTCCCACATAGTGTATTCCTGAGTCTTTGAGAGTTTTTGGGATCTAGAATTGAAGATTGTAAAATTTTAGCTTTGATTTTGGCATTGGGTATTGCAGATTGTTAGCAGTTCAGATGGAAAATCTTGTTGGTAACAATTTCTTACTTTCCGCTATGTTTGGCTAAAACCCTTTACCTTAAAGGGTGTGATCATGTAGTCGAATACATTAATTAGCTAATGGGTGTTATTAATTTTGATTTTAATATTGTTTTGAAGTGGGTTCAATTATTTGTTCGTGTTTTAATTGTTGAACTGAAGTTGCAAATTCAGTTCTAGCTTAGCTCTCTATGCTTTCTTGAGAAAGATGTATTAGAGTAGAATGATTAATCGATAGTTGTATTGATTGCGTCTTTAAAATCTAGCTTGAGAAAGTTGGTTTGATTGCGTCTTTACAAACCCATCTTAAGAAAGTGGGTTAATTAAGGAATTGGGTTTTTTGGTAGTGTTAAGCTTGTTGAGGTTCAAGAGAACTCACTTGAAACATGGTAGTTGCGATATTTGGCTATTGTATTCAAAACCTAGCCTACCCATTGATATTCAACAACTTTAAGCAATTAGTAATTACCCATTACACGAAATTAGCATTCGATTGATCACATTCCTAAGTCCCGATCTCTAATTGATTCATTCACGTATTATTTGTTCTTTGTCACAAATTGGTTACTAAATTTCCCCACATTTGATATTAATCATTTAAACTTCGTTATTTAATTTTTATGTTACGAAACCTTTACTTCTACAAACGATTAGAACACATTATTAAATTCTTTACCGTATCACTCCCTGTGGGATCGACCCCAACTCTTAGTTGGGTTTATACTTGTTAGCGACTGCCTACACTTGGAATTAGATGAAGTGTAGTTGAGCATTATAAAAAATGGCGCCGCTGCCTGGGAGTGGTTTTTATAATTCTTTTATTAAAGTATTTTCGTGAACTAATTTTATTGTAGTTGAATTATCTTATTTTTGTTCTTGTTGATTGCTCCAAAACAGGTGAAGAAATGAGTGTGAACGGAAGAAATGCAAACTAATTTGGGAATAATGATGACATCAGAAATTTACATGATGTCAATGTAGATTAGTTAGGAAGTGCCAGTGCTATTCGGCTGCCCCTTACTGTGGGAAATGCTATTTTTCATGTCACCGGAACTATGATTAAGCTGCTCCAAATGAAAGGATTCTTTTGGGGAACTTTCTCATGAAGAACCTCATGATCACTGTCACACCTCGAAGCTACCCCCAGGGCGTAAACATGGGACCTAGGATCACGAGTGACCCCAAGCTAACCCTAAGCTGGCATATCATAAGCATACTTAAAAGAATTACTGTGTGGAAGTTTAAAACATGAGATAAACTAAATGATGGGGAATACCCAATCTAAGTCTGAATATATAAAAGACTATGAGTTTAATAATAGCTAGAAGATCAAACTCAAAACTAAAGCTGAATCTATCTATGTCTAAAATAAGCCTCTAACTGACTAGAGATGCTAGGACATGTCCCTAACTAACTCTAGTAAAAACTGAAACTAAAATAAAAGACTGAAATAGGAAACATGTCCATCATCCTCGAAGAATGAGGACTCACCACTGAAGCTGCTGAAGTGGAGATCGGGAACTGATCTATGCATGATCTGGATGCTGAGGACCTGAACCTACATCACGAAAAGATGTAGCGTAGAGTATGCGTCAGTACTTGAAAGGTGCTGAGCATGCATGATATAATAAAGCGGAACAATATATACCTACGTGAATAAAGCATACTGATGAATGATATAAGATGTACATGCAGAATATACTGAACATGAACTAAACTGAATGCAATGACCAGGTACATAACATGCTGAAACTGAATACTGAAATATAACTGAACCTTGTCAACGCACTAGAGTCTGACTATGGGAGCTACTAATAACCGACATAAAACCACGTGAGCTAAATGTGGAGTTCGATGTATACGCCCCATCGAGAGGATCCAATATACCTTGCTAAGGGTATAGAGGCATGACTAACGTAATCACTAAATGTAATGCCCACAAAGGGGACTTATAAACCTACCGGGGCACGTAGTTATGGGACTATTCAGGTACGCTGAACCCTAGTCCAAGTCGGTGTTAAGTCTACTCCCAACTGAATATGTATGTAACGCATTATGACTGAATTACTGAAATGCTGAATAACTCTAAATACTGACATGCAAAATATGAGAATGTAACAATTATATACTGATAATGAAACATTCGAAAACTGGGGCATGTATATCTGTTTATCTGACCTAGCTAGTGTAATTCATGAACTAAACAAATCTACACCACTATGGTTCTGAATATCATGCAAGGAACTAAGCAACAATATGATAATCTGATTTGGATCATTCTACAGCTAAAACCCAATAATTTCTAACATTCAAGAAAACCCTAGGTCTAGATAATATGAAGGGAATCAAGAAATAGACTGAATTCTAGGGACCTAATGGGTGATAGGAACCCACTAGTGAAATCTCACATACCTGGTGACGAAATTCGTAGAGAAATCTTTCGATTTCTGGGCTAGAACTGAAGAAAACTTATTGCGTTCTTGGAAAGGGCTTGGTCGACTCTTTCTCCTTCTTTTCGTTCAACTTGATGAGTTTTTGGAGAATGAGTTGACTAGGGTAAGCTCTAGTTAAGTTACTAGGCTAAAACTGACTAAAACGACGTAGTTTAGGGGTCCAACGCATAGGGAAAAACCAAACGACCCCTGAATTAAAAGCTGTCGGGGCCAACCGACGGACCGTTGATGGACCAACGGTCCGTCCTGGCAGGCGTCGTTGGCTTTCAGAGAAGGGGATTCTGGGGTCTCGATCCACATACCAGGACCACGGCCCGTGGTTTGACCTACGAACCGTGGATGGACCGACGGTCCGTCCTGGCAGGTGTCGTTGGCTTTCAGAGAAGGGGGTTCTGGGGTCTCGATCCACGGACCAGGACCATGGCCCGTGGTCTAACCTACGATCCGTGGGTCCGGCCGTGGGTCGTGCCTTAGATTTCTGTCTGAGTTTTTTTGGGAAGGGCTGCAGGTGGTCATCCATGGACCCCACTTACGGTCCATGGGTCACCCTACGGTCCGTGGGTGGTGCCCGTCGGTGGTACCTACAACTTCTGATTTCTGCAAACTGGTCTTTCTAGCATACGGGGTGTTACATTATCTCCCCCTTGGGAATATTTGTCCTCGAATGAAGACTAAACTAGCTGAGAATGGAGGGAAGGAGCTGAAATCCCTACCACTAAGTGCTAAAACTGATTTATGACTGAACTGAGTTCCAAGAACATGCAAATACGCTGAAAATGCAAGTATAACTGAAGGAACATGATACTAAGACTGAATTCATGCAAGAGTAAACTGAGAGACGGGAGAGGATCTATTATCTCAAGCTGAAACGGAATCGGAAGGAAAGAGATGAGGATACTTGGCTTTCATGGCTGCTTCTGCTTCCCGAGTACCTCCCCTTACGGACTGACTCGTCCAAGTTTGTCAAATCTCATCATCCCCTTCATAGGTGATATTTTTAGGAAAACCCAATCATCTATCTCAAACTCTAAGTCCCTTCTCCTTACATCTGCATAGGACTTCTGTCTTAAATCTACCTCTGATGAGTTGAACTTTTTTTTCCATAGCATCATAAACCGAATCTAGCCCAATCAAGGCTGCTTCACCTACTCATCCACCTTAGGAACACATAAGCGACCATCTCCCCCATGGGAGAAAAACTCTACTTTCTGCTGATGAACTACACCTTCCAACTGGAGTTATATAGGATCACCGTCCTGTTTTTCCTTAACCTTCACTACCAATGAAGATTCAGATATATTCTGAACTATCACACCACCATCTGACATGTCCGTAAGACCAACTTCTAAACGAGCAAGCCGGTGAACATCTTTTGCTAATTCCTTCCCTTTTTCCTCAACACGTGCTACACTACCCTTTAAAGATCATATTTATGGCCTTAAGGTAAGAGATAAATTGACCTATAGGCACTGAGCTACTACCCTTCCATTCTAAGACTAGCTCATTTGGAAAATGAAACCGAACGATCCTAGTTCTACAATCGACTGAGGCATAATAAGAATGTAAACAATCCATGCCTAGAATGATATCGAAATCTACCATTTCTAACTCTACAAGATCTTCTAAGGTGACTTTCTAAGAGACTCTGACAGGGCAATTTCTGTATACCCGTCTAGCTATAACTGGGTCACCAACTGGAGTAGAGACTGAGAAGGGTTCTGAAAGAGTTTCTGGACTGACACCTAAGATTACTGCTATAAAGAGAGTTACAAAGGTAAGAGTAGCCCCTGGATCTAACAAAGCATAAACATCTAAGTGAAAGACTCGTAACGTACCAGTGACTACATCAGGAGAATCTTCCTGGTCCTGGCTAGCCTGAAGAGCATACAACCTGCCTTGGCACTGATCGCCACCTGTACCAGATGACACACCCTGCTGAGTTGGGTGACCTGATGGTGTTGTTGGGACTGTAGACTGAGCCTACTATCGTTACCTCCTTGCCCCTACCTGGCAGAAGGGCAATCCTTCACCCTAGACCAGACTGACCACATCCAAAGCATCCTTCCTTACCTGCAAGAAACTCCCCCGGATGGTTCTTACCACACTTTGGACAAGTTGGGTGGGTCCTATTTCCTGAAATACTTCCCTCAGACTTAGAGCCTGGTGCCCTACTATTATGATCCTGTCGAAACTGTGAGTGATTTCCACCACACGATTCCTGCTGAGAGTACTCATAGTTCCCTATTCTAGCTTTCTTGTTGACCTTAGCTATTTCCCTAAGCTTATCTCCCTCAACTTGCTGAGCATGAGTCATGAGCCTAGAGATATTCATATCCTCTAACAACATAGCACTTCTGCACTCTGTCTTCACTAAGTCGGATACCCCAAATAGAAACTTACTCATCGGCGCCCTTGGATCATCAAGCATATGAGGGGCATACCTGGAGAGCTGGGTGAACTTGAGTCCGTACTCTTGGACTGACATTGTACCTTGCCTCAAATTCATGAATTCCTGTGCCTTAGCCTCCCTCAACTATCTCAGAAAGAACCTGTCCAGAAAAGCTCCAGTAAAGCATTCCCAAGTCACAGGAGCTGCATCAGTACCCCTGTTTTCCTTCCATTGAGTAAACCATATGTGAGCTACATCCTTGAGCTGGTAGGATGCCAGCTCTACCCTATCATTCCCAGTTACCTGCATCACTCCAAAGATCTTCTTAACCTCATCAATGAAATTCTGTGAGTCCTAACCAACCTACGACCCTAGAAACTCTGGTGGATTCAGCCTAATGAAATCACAAACCCTGGCTGCAGCTGACCCATTATTAGTATTGGGAGGAACTGGGGCCTGCTGATTGTTCTGGTTAGTCATACTCTGAGCCAAAAGCTGAATCGCATTCCAAAACTCTACATTCGAAACCTCTTGATCTGGGACTGGAGGAGCTGCGTTAGCATTCCTGGCGTTAGCTCTACGAGGAGGCATGATCTGAAACGCATGATGACGAGTTAGAAGGTAGATCATACCCACGCATGATAAGAATAACAAAGAAAGTAAAGTTTTCCTAAAACACTTTGTAGCCTCCCTCTCATTAGATGTGGTGCACTTCACACCCATGAAAATGCCTCTACTTAGTTTGGCTTTTCAGACATCCTAGGACTCTTGAACCTAATGCTCTGATACCAAGTTTGTCACACCCCCAAGCTACCTCCAGGGCGTAAACACGGGACCTAGGATCACGAGTGACCCCAAGCTAACCCTGAGCTGGCATATCATAAGAATACTATAAAGAATTACTATGCGGAAGCTTAAAACATGAGATAAACTAAATGAAGGGGAATACCCAATCTAAGTCTGAATATATAAAAGACTATGAGTTTAATAACAACTGGATCATCAATCTCAAAACTAAAGCTGAATCTGTCTATGTATGAAATAAGCCTCTAACTGACTAGAGATGCTAGGACATGTCCCCAGCTAACTCTAGTAAAAACTGAAACTAAAATAAAAGACTGAAATAGGAAACATGTCTATCGTCCTCGAAGAATGATGACTCACCACTGAAGCTGCTGAACTGGAGATCAGGAACTGATCTATGCGTGATCTGGATGCTGAGGACCTGAACCTACATCACGAGAAGATGTAGCGCAGAGTATGCGTCAGTACTTGAAAGGTAGTGAGCATGCATGATAGAATAAAGCTGAACAATATATACATAACTGAATAAAGCATACTGATCAATGATATAAGATGAACATGAAGAATATACTGAACATGAACTAAACTAAATGCAATGACCAAGTACATAACATGTTGAAACTGAATACTGAAATATAACTAGGAACCTGGTCAACGCACTAGAGTGTGACTGTGGGAGCTACTAATAACTGACATAAAACCACGTGAGCTAAACGTGGAGTCCGATGTATACACCCCATCGAGATGACCCAATATACCTTGCCAAGGGTATAGAGGCATGACTCGCGTGATCACTAAATGTAATACCCACAAAGGGGACTTATAAACCTATGGGGGTACGTAGTTTTGGGACTATTCGGGTACGCTGAACCCTAGTCCAACTTGGTGTTAAGTCTACTCCCAACTGAATATGTATGTAACACATTATGACTGAATTACTGAAAAATAACTCAAAATACTGACATGCAAAATTTGAGAATGTAACAATTATATACTGAAAATGAAACATTCAAAAACTGGGGCATGTATATCTATTTATCTGACCTAGCTAGTGTATTTCATGAACTAAACGAATCTACACCACTAGGGTTCTGAATATCATGCAAAGAACTAAGCAACAATATGATAATCTGATTTGGATCATTCTACAACTAAAACCCAACAATTTCTAACATTCAAGAAAGCCCTAGGTCTAGATAATATGAAGCGAATCAAGAATTAGACTGAATTCTAGGGACCTAATGGGTGATAGGAACCCACTAGTGCAGTCCTAGAAACCTGGTCACGAAATTCACGGGGAAATCTTTTTGATTTCGGGGCTGGAACTGAAGAAAACTTGCTGCGTTCTTGGAGAGGGCTTGGTCGACTCTTTCTCCTTCTTTTCGTTCAACTTGATAAAGTTTTGGAGAATGAGTTGACTAAGGTAAGTTCTTATTAAGTTACTAGGCTAAAATTGACTAAAACGACGTAGTTTAGGGGTTAAACGACGTAATTTAGGGGTCCAACGCATAGGGAAAAGACCAAACGACCCCTGACTTAAAAGCTGTCGGGGTCAACTGACGGACCGTGGATGGATTGACGGTTCATCCTGGAAGGCATCGTTGGCTTTCAAAGAAGGGAGTTTTGGGGTCTCGATCCATGGACCAGGACCACGGCCCGTGGTCTGACCTACGGTCCGTGGTTCCGATCGTGGGTCTTGCCTTAGAATATTCTATCTGAGTTTTTCTGGGGAGTGCTGCAGGTGGTCATCCATGGACCCCACCTACGATCCGTGGGTCACCCTACGGTCTATGGGTGGTGCCCATAGGTGGTACCTGTAACTTCTTATTTCTGCAAACTGGTCTTTCTAGCATACGGGGTGTTACAATCACATCTGAAATTTTGTGGATGTGTGTGGGCCATTCGCCTTCAAGAATATCTCTCAAGAGTCAATTCGACTTCGTTTGTTTCCCTTATCTCTAGTAGGGGAAACAACATAGTGGTTGGCCGAACTAACACAAGATTTAATTACTTCTTGGGATGAGCTCACGGGAGTATTTTATGACAGATTCTTTCCTCCCTCGAAGATGGTGAAGTTGAGGGACAATATTCAGTACTTCAAGCGGATTGATTGTGAGCCCATCCATGTAACGTGGTTGAGGTTCCAAAAGTTGTTGTTCCAATGCCCGACTCATGGGTTGCCGAAAATGTGTTATTGTAATATTTTTACTAGAGTCTTGATATCGTACGGGGGTGTTGCCGATCAACTCATTTGGGGTGGTATTATGAGACAACCATTTAGTGTAGCATCGGTATACAAAGGAAGATCAGGTATCACCTCTAAATCTTGGGTGGACTAAAGAACAAATGGAAAATAACCGAGAGCGAGATGAGAATATGGCAAATATGATAACCCAAATGGACTTATTAACGAAACTTGTCATGGGAAGTAGTCATAAGACTTTTCATACGGTTGATACTAATAATAGGGTGAGCCCGAATGATGCAATATTTGAATACAATTACAACGGAGAGGCGAAATTCTTGTTGAGCTATGTGGGGGGTTCTCGTCCGAGGTATCCAAGGCCGGGCGAGAATTAAGGTTGGAAAAATTGGGATCGAGATTGGTGTGATTGGGGTACAAACTGGAGGGATAGACAACGATCATGATCATTATATGCACCCTTATGACTATCCTAAACCTAGGGAATTAAATGCCAACCTCGAAAGAGTTACAAACGAGGATATGCTCGCTCGCATTCTAAACAAAGTTGAAGGATCGTACATCGTGCTCAAGGATATGAAGGCGGACTTTTCATCTTTGAATAAATAAGTGAGTTCTCACTCAGCTTCCATAAAGCAACTTGAGGCTCAAATGAGTCAGATTTCAGCTCAATTGAATCCAAGACAAAAAGAGGACCTTCCTAGTGATGCTCTAGTCAATCCGGAGAATGACAATGACCATTGCATGGCTATTTTAACTCGGAGTGGTAAGGTCGTGGGTAGTGGTGTGCCAAATGATGCTACAACAAGTTCCAGTAAAGGGAATGAGGTTGTTATTGATGGTGATGAGCTTACCGATGAATTGAGCCATGAAGTGTCCAAGGAGGTTGAGGATGCACCGAAAGATGTTGTCTCCGATGATGAAAAAAAGACAAATTCAGGGGCTGCTCCTGCTTCGGTACTTACAAAGTCGTTACCTAAAATCAATTCACTGTTTCCTCAAAGGTTGAAGAAGAAGGATGAAGACGCAAAGTTTCAAAAATAACTCTCCGTTTTCAAAACTCTATCTATCAACCTCCCTTTGGTGGAAGCTTTGTTAGAGATGCCAGGTTATGCGAAGTTTATGAAAGAATTGGTTACTAAGAAGAGAAGTATGGATTTTGAAACGATTGAGGTATCCCATAGTTGTAGTGCCATTATGACCAGCAATGTGGTTGTCAAGAAAGATGACCCGGGGGCATTTACTATTCCATGCACTATACGGATATTCCAATATTCTAAAGCATTGTGTGATTTGGGGGAAAGTATCAACTTGATGCCGTATGCCATTTACAAGAAACTGGGGCTAGGCGAGCCTAAGTCAACAACTATGCGTCTCCTCATGGCCGATCGATCTATCAAGAGTCCTATGGGCATTCTTTATGAAATTTTGGTGAAGGTGGACATGTTCATATTTCTGGCCGACATTGTAGTTCTCGATTGGGAGATTGATGTCGAGGTTCCTATTATTCTTGGTAGGCCGTTCTTAGCATCTGGAAGAGCTCTTGTTGATGTAGAAAGTGGTGAGTTAAAATTTCAGGTAAATGATGAGGAAGTTAAATTCAATGTGTGTAAATCAATGAAGCAACCAAGTGACATCCATGTAGTATTAGTCATTGATGTGATTGATGAAGTAGTTGTGAGTGTGTGTGAAGTTTCTTGTGTGGGTGAGTCTTTAGATGTCGTTCTCTTAAATTATTATGGTGAAGAAATTCAAGATTATGATGAGGTTGTGGCTGCACTATCTGGTTTGGGTTCTTATGCTAAGAATCCCTTGAAGTTTGTCATAGAATTTAAGAACCGAGAAAGTCTTCCTGTGAAACCATCCATTGAAGAACCGCCAAAGCTTGAGTTGAAGGTACTTCCACTCCACCTTCGGTATGTATTCTTGGGAGCAAACAACATCTTGCCTGTAATTATCGCCGCAGATTTTCTTGAATGGCAAGTGCAATCACTTATGAATGTGTTGAAAAGATATATTAAGGCCATTGGATGAACGATTGCCGATATTAGGGGAATTCCTCCCGGTATTTATACCCATAAAATCCAATTGGAGAGTGAATGCAAGCCAAGCGTTGAGCACCAAAGGAGGTTAAATCCCCCAATGCAAGAAGTGGTGAAGAAAGAGATCATCAAGTGGCTCGATTCGAGAGTTTTCTACCCTATTGCGGATAGCAAGTGGGTGAGCCCTGTGCAATGTGTTCCAAAGAAAAGGAGGTATAACCGTGGTCCTAAATGATAAAGGTGAACTTGTGCCAATGCGACCAGTCACCGATTGGCGGGTATGCATGGATTATAGGAAGTTGACTGCATGGACCGAAAAAGATCATTTTCCAATACCCTTTATGGATCAAATGCTTGATAGACTTGCGGGGCATGGACGATATTGCTTCTTGGATGGTTACTCCGGGTACAACCAAATCTCCATTGTACCGGAAGATCAAGAAAAGGCGATTTTCACATGTCCTTATGGAACGTTTGCCTTCAAAAGAATGCCTTTCGGATTGTGCAATGCACCGACAACATTTCAAAGATGTATGCTCTCTATTTTCACCGATATGGTAGAGGAGTCGATAGAGGTATTCATGGATGATTTTTCGGTTGTTGGGGACACATTTGAAGCATGTCTTGATCATCTTGGTAAAGTTTTGCAGAGATGTGTTGAAACAAACCTTGTGCTAAATTGGGAGAAATGTCACTTCATGGTCAAAAAAGGTATTGTGTTGGGGAAAAAAATATCGGGAAGTGGTATACAAGTTGATTAGGAGAAAGTTGAAGTTATTTCCAAAATACCTCCTCCCATCTCGGTAAAAGGTGTTCAGAGCTTCCTAGGTCATGCAGGGTTTTACTAGAGATTCATAAAGGATTTCTATAAGATAGCGTATCCTCTTTGTAATCTACTGTCAAAGGAATGTGTCTTCAAGTTTGATAAATCTTATATCAAAGCATTTTTGTGTCTAAAATAAAAACTCATCTCGGCTCCCATCATTATTATTCCGGATTGGATCATTCCATTCGAGCTAATGTGTGATCCAAGTGGTGTTTCTTTAGGAGTGGTTCTTGGTCAGAGAAAGGGTAATTTGTTCCACCCGGTGTATTATGCGAGTAAGACTTTGATGTAGCTCAAAAGAACTACACTGTCACCGAGCAAGAATTATTGGCCGTGGTGTATGCCTTTGAAAAATTTAGAGCTTATTTGTTGGGAACTAAAGTGGTGTACACACCGATCATGCGGTGATCCGTTATTTAATGGCTAAAAAAGATGTAAAGCTAAGGTTGATTCGATGGGTGCTATTGTTGCAAGAGTTTGGCTTTGAGGTCAAAGACCAAAAAAGGTGTGAGAACCAAGTGGCGGATCATTTGTCGAGACTTGAAACAAATGTTGTTGTGTATGGTGAGAAAGATATTGAAGAAGCTTTTACCGATGAGTCATTCATGGTTGTGTCAAATAGCACTCCACCTTGGTATGCCGATTTTGCAAACTATGTGGTCTGTGGAATCCTTCCCGATGGATTGGATTTCTACCAAATGAAGAGGTTCTTGTTCGATGCGAAGAAGTATTTTTGGGATGAACCTTACCTATGAAAACCGCATAATTAGAAGGTGTGTACCGGAAGTGGAAGTAAATGCAATTCTTGATGCTTTCTATTCATCACCGGTTGGTGGGCATCATAGCAGAGTGCATACAACCGCTAAGGTGCTTCAAAGTGGTTATTATTGGCCGACGTTATACCAAGATGCACACTCTCTTGTTAAAAGATGTGTTCAATGCTAAAAGCAAGGAGGATTGTGAGAAGGCATGAAATACCTCTCATTCCTATTCTAGAGGTAGAACTGTTCGATGTTTGGGGAATTGACTTTATGGGACCTTTTGTGAGTTCATATGGAAACAAGTATATTTTGGTGGCTGTTGACTGTGTTTTCAAATGGGTAGAGGCTGTAGCTTTACCTAAAAATGAAGGGAAGTGTTGTGCAATTCCTCAAGCGATACATTTTCACAAGGTTTGGCACTCCACGTACAATTATTAGCGATGGGGGATCTCATTTTTGTAACCGCTTGTTTGCATCTTTGTTGAGCAAATATGGAGTTGAGAATAAAGTTGCAACCCCTTATCATCCGTAGACAAGTGGGTAGGTTGACGTGTCGAACCGGGAAATTAATAGAATTTTGGCAAAAACAATCCATGCAAATCGAACTGATTGGTCTCGGAAGTTGGATGATGCTCTTTGGTCATATACAACTGCATTCAAGACCCTGACTGGTATGTCACCATATCAATTGGTGTTTGGAAAGTATTTCCACCTACCAATTAAGCTTGAACATAAGGCGTTGTAGGCATTGAAAGCATTGAACTTGAATTGAGGGGATGCATCAAAGGACAGAGTTACCCAACTGCATGTGATGGAAGAATTTCGGCTGCAGGCTTATGATAATTCAGCTCTTTATAAGGAGAAGATGAAGAAGTGGCATGATGCCAAGATCCTTCAGCGTGAGTTTAAGGTCGGTGATCTTGTGTTGTTCCATAACTCCCGTTTGAGAGTTTTCTTGGGTAAACTCAAGTCCAAATGGTCAGGTCCATTCAAAGTGAATCAGGTGTTCACTAATAGGGCAATAGAAGTTTAAAACAAAAATGGGTCGGTGTTCAAGGGGAACAGACAAAGGCTGAAGTTGTACTTTGGGGAGTGTCTCAACGTGACAGCGGTTGAGGTGGTGTATTTGGAAGATGCTTGAATGCATGTCCACGTCGTGCCACGACGTTAACTAATGCACTTCTTGGGAGGCAACCCAAGTTCTTAGTGTTTTGAATAACGTTTGTTGAATGTACAGGTTGAAGTCCCTAATTTGGAAGAAAGGCTAATGGGTGAGGGGTTGGGTCATTCGGCGAGCCGTCGAATAGCCCTATCAATCGCCCAAATGCATCGCCATTTTGAAAGTTCCAATTTAGGATAGTTCTGGAATATTTGGTGATATCACACCCGACTTGGCGAATCGCCGAATCAGATCGGCGAGCCTGATCGATCTTGCCCTTTGCACCATCTGAAGTGCCAACTCTCTATAAATTTTGGTGAGCTGAAGTTTCACTCGGTGCGTCGCTGATTCGTTTAGCGGTGTTGGCTATGCTCGCTGATTTGTGTTTGACTCGAAAAAGTCATTTGGCCTATGATCCTTCTCCTCCCGACTTCATCCACTCATTTAGTGACCCATACTATCCCTCTATTTTATTCTTGGTTGATACTTTTTGCTTTTATTTTGCATTGAGGACACTGCTTATGTCTTTTTGGTGGGGTGAAGGTATCCTGATACTTTTTTTCTTGGTTGTATTGTGTCTTGGTTTGGATATTTTTAGTGAATGTTAACTTTGAAGCATGTTCCTCTCTTGAATACTGTTCTCTTGGATGTTTGAGTGTCGGTTGTGATCAATACCGATGACTTAAATAGTGCTCTTGATGAGCGATATGTTTGTGCAAGTCCAATGAGGCAATTCGAGTTGCATAAGTCATGTGTGAACTCTTAGTATCTCATTGTGACTAGTCGATTGTCGAAGTGAGTCTTGTAATGATCGTTGCACCTGAGCCTAACTTGTAAAGTCATGATCGATGATTGTGTTGAATGCCTTGTGTGGTGAGGTTTACTTGAAATATGTGCATGTTGATACCTAGAACTTGCCCCGTTGGTCCAATTGACTAATTTTGGTGAATGAAGGAAATGATCTTAGGCATAAATTTTGAGAGTGAACCTAATTTCTATACCTTTGTGACCACCTTGTGAGTGTGTGAACCTAGCTTGGCACCATTTGAGCCTAGCCTTTTCTTTGGATGAAACATGAACACAAATGACCTTGTCCTCCCCAACTAAAACCTTCGTGAAGCATTGATTTGTTTGAATAGCCAACTTAGGCCAAATGCCTAAGTTGGGGGTGTGGTAAGAATGGGAAAGAAATTGAGCAACAAGTTCGTGAAATTCACCCTTGGGAGATTGTGTTGAAGAAAAAGATGGAAGACCTCCATATTAAAAAAATAAATAAAGAGAAAGGAGAAGAAAAAAGTGAAAAGAGAAAAATAAATGATAAAATTGTTGAGGAAATAAAAGGGGTATCCGATGAGCTATACAATTTTTTTGGGTGCTTTGAATATGCCAAGGATGAGTTGTGAAGAAGAAAAGAATGAACGAAAAGGATACAAACTGACATTTGAACCATGCTTCATGAAGGTAGAAGTCACTAAGACAAAATGATCATACCCGTACCCTCAGCCAACTTATAGGCCTTGAAAGACCTTTTTGATCTTGCATGAGCCGAGTGATGTGTTTGTTGGAAAATACGGGCAAGCCTATGGGTAAAATTGTGCATGTTTTTCTCTTTGAGAGTGTGAGAGTTGATTTCGATTCCTTAAATTGTATTCCTTGATTGGCTTTGTGAAGAGAATGGAATCATTCTTGATGTGAGGGCATTCGAATACTCTTGTTGAGCATGAATTTGCATTTGAAGTGAGCATTGAGAGCTTGAACTCTAACTGATGATAGCTAGTCATAGTTTGAAACTCTTAGTGCACAATTGAACATTGCATGTGTAGATTGAACCTTATGTGCATTCATGTTGAGTCTCAAGGAGCACTATTTATAGACATCCATGTTGACCTGATTGATCTTGGTTTTACTTGAAGACAAGAAAAAGTTTAAGTTTGGGGTGTTGATGAGTCGGGAATTTTAACTCATTTAGGGCTTATTATTCAATGATTTAGTGTCCACAATGCCTATTTTTGGCTCATAACTGATGTTAAAGTGATAATATGCAGCAATGAAGGCTTAAGGGCAAGACAAGGACATTATAAGGCGAAAAGGAGTGAAAAAGTTAGAAAAGCTGAAGAAAAGAGAAGCTGGAGCTCGCAGAGGTCACTCCGCGAGTCGCCGGGTGAACCTCCAGTTCGCCTAAATTTCCAGCAAAATGGCCCATGCATCAAGCCAATTTGGTGATCCAAAGGGTGATTCGATGACTCACCAAATGGATCGCTGAGTAAACCTTCAACTCGCCAAAAGTTCTAGTGAAGTAGCCCATAGACAAGTCAACTTGGCGAGCAAAAGATAATTCGGCATTTCACCGAATGGATCGGTGATCCTGACCTAGATCGCCTAGTTTTCCATAACAATTTGATGCAAGAGTCAAGCCAAAAGACGAGAAGAGGCACAACTCGGCGGATCGCCAAATCAATCGGCGATCTCGGCTAATCTCGCCGAGTGGACACCGTACTAAGATTTTGGGAACGTATAAATTCATTTTTTGAATAGTTTTTGGGAGTTCCCACACAGTGTATTCCTGAGTCTTTGAGAGTTTTTACATTTTCACATTGTTAAACATTCTTGGAGAAGTTTGGGATCTAGAATTGGAGATTGTAAAATTTTGGCATTGGGTATTGCAGATTGTTAGCAATTCAAATGGAAAATCTTGTTGGCAACAATTTCTTACTTTCCGCTATGTTTGGCCAAAACCCCTTACCTTAGCGGTGTGATCATGTAGTCGAATGCATTAATTAGCTAATGGGTGTTATTAATTGCTAATTTTAATGTTGTTTTGAAGTGGGTTTAATTATTTGTTCGTGTTTTAATTGATGAACTGAAGTTGCAAATTCAGTTCTAGCTTAACTCTCTATGTTTGCTTGAGAAGGAGGTATCAGAGTAGAATGATTAATCGATAGTTATATTGGTTGCGTTTTTAAAATCTAGCTTGAGAAAGTGGGTTTGATTGCGTCTTTACAATCCCAGCTTGAGAAAGTGGGTTAATTAAGGAATTAGGTTGTTTGGTAGTGTTAAGCTTGTTGAGGTTTGAGAGAACTCACTTGAAACATGGGTAGTTGATCGAGAGATGGCTATTGTATTCAAAACCTAGCCTATCCATTGAGATTCAACCCCTTTAAGCAATTACTAATTACCCATTACGTAAAATTAGCATTCGATTGATCACATTCATAAGGTCCGATCACTAATTTATTCATTCCCGTATTAGTTGCTCTTTGTCACAAATTGGTTACTGAATTCCCCCCCATTTGATATTAATCATTTAAACTTCGTGATTTAATTTTTATGTTATGAAACCTTTACTTCTATAAATGATTAGAACACGTTTTTACTTTCTAATTGAATTCTTTACCATATCATTTCCTGTGGGATCGACCCCAACTCTTAGTTGGGTTTATACTTATTAGCGACCGCCTACACTTAGAATTGTATTAAGTGTAATTGAGCGTTATCAACGATTCTAAACCATTTTGAACAATACCAACACCATCCTCTGAATCAACCAAACAAACTCCCAAATGGGACATTCGATGCACAACACAAGCTTACTACAACATTAATAACCATATTTGTCTTACCCGAATGTTAAAGAGTACTCATGCCATAATCCTTCAACAATTCAAGGCACCTCATTTGGCTAAGATTCAAATATTTTTGTTTAAAGACATACTGAAGGCTTTTATAATCGGTGAACACATCTTTATGGAAACCATAGAGATAATGTCTTCATATCTTCAAGGTAAAAACCACCACCACCAACTCCAAATTGTGATTCGGGTTTCTCATGAACATTAAGTTACCTAGAAGCATAGGCTATGACCTTACAATTTTACATCAACACGCAACAAAGATCAACTCTGAAGTCACCACAATACACAACAAAACCATCTAAACCTTCCAGTAATGTCAAAATTGGGGTTGAAATAAGTTGAGTCGTCAACTCCTGAAAACTATTCTCACAAGCTTAGGACCATTGAAATCTTACTTTCTTCTAAGTCAAAGTAGTCAAAGGAGAAGAAATAGAGGAAAAACCTTCCACAAGCCATGTATTGTAACCCTCTCAACACAATAGGCCAGTTATACTGCCTCATTCTTTTCCAGATCAACTCGAATGCCTTTTCTTGAGACAATATGGTCTAGGAATGTGAACGATCGCAACCAAAACTCACATTTGCTCAACTAATCAAACAACCGACGATCCCTGAGAAGTTACAAAACAATCCTCAAATGATCGATATACTCATCCTCACTCCAAGAATAGATCAAGATGTCATTGATAAACACAATAATGAACATATCCAAATATTTTTTGAACACCCTATTCATAAAATCTATAAAAGTTGCTGGAGCATTCGTTAGTCCAAAAGACATAACTACAAATTCATAATGACCATACTGAGTCCTTAAGGTTGTCTTTGGACTGTCACATTCTCTCACTTTAAGGTGATGACAACCCAATCAGAGGACAATCTTGGAGAAGAAGTTAACACCCGTAAGCTGATCGAAAAAGTCATCAATTCTTGGGACGGGATTGAAGATAATGGAAGAAATAACGTGGGCGGGAATACATAGGGAGACATATGAAATGACATCATGATGATAATCTCACGCAATGGACTTGTATTTGTAACTTGTGGTTTTCAAGTTGTATTGTTCATTGTGCTTGTAATTGTGCATGATTATTTGTGATTGTTTGTTGGCTCAGGTAGTATATTGGTAAACTTACTATGGACTGCTCGGGTAACACCCCGGTACACTAACTATGAATGGCTTGTGTACCATGTCTGTACACTAACTATGGAAGGCTCGGGTACCACTTTGGTACACTAAAAGTCTAGGTTTGGATTCCATGAGAGGATCTAGTATATGATTGTGGTTCCATGAGAGGACAGGGTGTAATGACATGAAAGGTCCTTTTTGGGATTTTTTAATAAAATTACTATTTTATCCCTCCCGATAGTTATCCCAAGTCATTTTAGATCAGTTTGTGAAAATGGATTTGAATTCTTGATTTAAAGGTTGTTATTTTTTAAAGTGTTATGTTTCGAAAGACTTAAGTTTAAAATTGGTTTTTTGTAACAATCGGGGTGTAACACCCCGTATCCGAAAAAGGGAAATGAAACCAATTTTGGGAAGTTGCAGGTGCCAGCCAGGGCCCGTGGGTAAAACCACGGACCGTAGTGTGGTCCATGGATTGGCCACCCTGCCAAGACTTTTGATGCTCAAGACTACGGCCTGACCTACGGACCGTAGGTCAAACCACGATCTGTGATCGGGGTCCGTGGTTCGATGGCCCAAAATCAAGTCTCTGACCACGAATGACGGTCCACCAGGACAGACCACGGTCCGTCGATTGGGGTCCATCGGAGGTGGGCAGGTAGTTAATTTTAGGGGAAGTTGGGTCTTTTTATAATTAATTAGTTCATATACTACGTCGTTTTACCCTTCACTAAGACCCCTATATAAGTATTTTCAACCCCCAAATTAGCCCATTCACTTCGTTCTTCCAAATTCACAAAAGAAGATCAATTCTCCTCTCCAAAATATTTATTTCTCTAGAAATTTGAAAAAGAAGGATTCAACCTAGGGTTTCAAGCCAAGTCTCAATTCCTCCATTGAAGGCTAGCATTTAGATTCAAGGTATGATAGTTTTCATCCATGGATTCCTTCCATCCATGGAGTTCCCAAATTCCTCTATTTCTAAAGGTAGAATTCCCCAATTGAGTTAGGGTTTTCTTCAATTATCATGGGTTCTTTTGATTATTGACTTATATGATTGAATTATGATCTTTTATGCATGAATTGATGAAATATGATGATTTTTATGATGATTTCCCCATGAACCCATGTAGTCCCCATGTTTTCAAGTTATGAATCATATGATGTTGGATTTTAATCTTCAAGGAAGAGATTTATGAAATTAGGCATGTATTGAAAGCTTTACATGAATTTATGATGAAATCCATATCTAACCCATGTTTTCTAAGCATTGATGATTGAAAGTGGGTTTTGAACCTCAAGAGGTAAATTATGGACTTATGTATTTTCTTATAAAATCTATGCAATTGTTTTAAGGATGCTTTGAGAGTAAAGTATCAATGATGATTTTGTTGTTGTGTTGTTGAAAGGACATTATCATAAACACATAACTAGCATGATGTGAAAGGTTTTCTCACATAGAAAGGATTCTTAGGTTAAAAGACTTTCTCACCTAAATAAATCAAGAGTAAGAGCTATCCTAATGAACTAGCTTGGATTGGTTGTCTAAGGACACCTTTTCATGAATAATGAGGTCAAGTAAGAAATGACTATTCCGTGGGATTTATGCTTAGCACCGAGTGGATATTGATAATGGGATGGAAGCTCTCACTTAGTAGAGGCCGGGTTTCTAGAAGCAATCTCATTAGATGGGAGCTCCCCCGTTAGTAGAGGCCGGGTTTCTAGTAGCAATCTCCTTATCCCTTAAACTATGTGCCCCCATAGGTTGATTAGCTAGTGGATCCACTTAAGCTAGAAGTTCATGGTTCTGCCTTGGCAAGTAGGGCAACCCTTTTCGGTGTGAAAGACACCGGGGGATCATGTTATAGCTCACATGGTCTCTATGTCGGTCAAGGCTAATTTCCCACATTAATAATGAACTAAGGTTACTTCAAGAATTATTTCACACGAGTTCAAAGGTTTTAAAGATGATGTTAGCTTGCATTGACAATGATTTTATGACTTCTGTTTTATAACTCTTTTATATCATGTTTTAGCTTGGTCAATTGCATGTCATGAAATTAAATGTCCCTTTTACCATGTTTCAAATGTTTTATGCATGGCTATCATACTTGGTACATTGTTTTGTACTAACGCATACTCTTGCCTACATTTTCCCCAAATGTACGGTCCGATAGTCAGGGTCATCAGTCTCGTGGCTAGTGGTTGATTCAAGATATTTTTGAGCTTCGGTGAGTCCTCATGCTTCAAGGATGGAGTTTATTGTTTTTAGTTTCTTCCATGTATTTCTCTTTTGTACATGATGTATGGGCTAGGCCCAATTTCATTCTATTGTATTAGATGGCTATGATGAGACAAGTGTTTTAGACTTTCGCTTTTCTTTTATAAAAATGTTTTGGACTTGGACTATTGTTTTTACTCTAATTGTTCTATTTCTTAGTTATGAGAGCTAAGTGGCTTGTATGGAGTCCTTCGGGGTTTTATACGCCATGTTACATTTAGGGGTACCCCTGGGTCGTGACAAACTTGGTTATCAGAGCACAAGGTTTAGAATGGTCCTAGGATGTCTCATAAGTCACGTCTAGTAGAGTCTTGTTTATAAGTGTGAAGCGCTCCACATTTATGAATAAGAGACTACAAGATGATTAGGAAACTCCACTTCTTTCATTACTCTTAAGTCGTGCGATTGAGTTTAACTCTATAAAGTCTCTCTCCTAATCCTTATCCTATGTTCTTCAGGATATGGCTACCCAAAGAGCTTATGCTAGAAGGAATGTGAGGGAGAATGAGGAATAAGAAGCTCCTCAAGTTTTGGTCGATCCTTTGGCTGAGCAAGTGTCAAATGCGGAGTTTAGGGCTACTTCTCAAGTGTTGGCTCATGCGGTGATGGCCCAAGCAGATAGAGAGGTTGCGGTTCCCATGAACCCAAATGTGGGTACGACGGCTTCAAGAGTGAGGGACTTCATTAGGATGAATCCTCCGAAGTTTCATGGTTCTAAAGTTGAGGAAGATACTCAAGAGTTTATTGATGAGGTCTATAAGGTTTTGATGATCATGGGAGTTACGCCGGTAGAAAAAGCACAGTTGGCCGCTTATCAACTAAAAGGAGTGGCTCAAATATGGTATAATCAATGGAAAAAAGGGAGAACGGAAGATGCGGGTCCTCTTGATTGGGAGAAGTTTAAAGCCATTTTTCTTGATAGGTTCTTTCCCCTTTAGATGAGGGGAGCCAAGGTGCTTGAGTTCATTAACCTCCGACAAGGGAGTATGAGTGTGAGGGAGTATGCTCTAAAGTTCACTCAATTCTCGAAGTATGCTCCAACAATGGTTGCAGATTCAAGGTCTAGAATGAGTAAGTTTGTTTCGGGTGTGTGTGAAATGGTAGTTAAAGAGTGTCGAACTGCCATGCTTATTCATGACATAGACATCTCTCATCTCATGGTGCATGCACAACAAATTGAGGAGGAAAAACTTAAGGAAAAGTCTAGAGAGGCAAAGAGGGCTAAGACCGATGATGGAAATTTCTCTCATGCAAGGTCGGATGGAAAAAGTCATCCTAGATTTCGACAAAGGTTTTCTGGTCAAGATTCCTCCAATGCTCCTCCAAAGTTCAACAAATATAGGGTGTCTAACCCTAAGCCTCAAGGAGGTAATGGTAGTGGATCTTCATTGTCTAGGTATACTTGTACTAAGTGTTGAAGGAAGCACGAGGGTAGGTGCCTAGCCGACACAGATGGTTTTTATGGTTGTGGTAAAAGTGGTCACAAAATGAGGGATTGCCTGATGTCTACGACTAAAGGAAGAGAGGGCAAGCAAGCTCTTCCCAGTGGTTCGGGTTCCAATGCTCCTAAGAAAAATTGCTTCTATGCACTTTAGACTCGTGGTGAGTAAGAAAGTTCTCCCGATGTGGTTACCGGTACGTAGAAAGTTTTTCAACTTGATGTATATGCTTTTCTTGATCCCGGTGCTACTTTGTATTTTGTGGTGCCATATGTGGAAACGAGGTTTGATGTCCTCCCCGATGTGTTGTTAGATCCTTTTTCTGTCTCTACTCTTGTTGGTGATTCTATTGTGGCTAAGAGGGTCTATAGAAAGTGTCCCATTTCCTTGTCCCATAGAGTTACTCTTGTTGACTTGGTAGAGCTTGATATGCTAGATTTTGATGTTATCTTGTGTATGAATTGACTGCACTCATGTTATGCTTCTATTGTTGTAGAACTCGTGTAGTCAAGTTTCAGTTTCCAAATGAGCCTGTCCTAGAGTGGAAGGGGGGAAATTCTATGCCTAAGGGTCAATTTGTCTCTTGTCTTAATGCTAGAAATATGATTTCTAAGGGTTGCATTTACCATCTAGTTAGGGTGAGGGATGTAGATTCCGAAACACCTTCTCTTAAGTTGGTCCCCTTTGTAAATGAGTTTCCAAAAGTGTTTCCAGATGACTTACTCGGTATTCCTCCCGACCAGGAAATACACTTCGGTATTGACCTTCTCCCAGATACGCAACCTATTTATATTCCTCTTTACCGTATGGCTCCGACAGAACTTAAGGAGTTGAAAGATCTGTTGGATAAGGGTTTCATCCGACCGAGTATCTCTCCATGGGGTGCTCCAGTTTTGTTCGTTAGAAAGAAGGATGGTTCTCTTCGGATGTGTATTGACTATGGTCAATTGAAAAAGATGATGATTAAGAATAAGTATCCTCTTCCAAGGATATATGATTTATTTGACCAACTTCAAGGGGCAAGTTATTTCTCTAAGATTGATCTTCGACCGGGTTATTACCAATTGAGGGTAAGGGAAAATGACATTCTGAAGACGGCTTTTCAAACTCGGTATGGTCATATTAGTTTTTGTTAATGTATTTTGGGTTGACTAATGCTCTGGCGGCGTTTATGGATTTGATGAATAGGGTGTTTAGACAATACCTTGACATGTTTGTGATTGTTTTCATTGATGATATTTTGATCTACTCAAGGAGTGAGGATGAGCATATTGTTCACTTGAGGATCGTGTTGCAAATTCTTAAGGATCAACAACTTTTTGCAAAGTTTAGCAAATGTGAATTTTGGTTAAGGTCCGTAGCTTTCCTTGGTCATATTATTTCAAGTAAGGGTATTGAGGTAGATCCTAAGAAGACAGATGTGGTCAAGAGTTGGCCTAGACCTCTAACTCCTTCAAATATTAGAAGTTTCTTGGGTTTGGCTGGTTACTATAGAAGGTTTTGTTGAGTGATTTTCTTCAATTTCCTCTCCTTTGACGGCTTTGACTCAAAAGAAGGCTAAGTTCATATGGTCCGAAGGGTGTGAGAAGAGTTTCCAAGAATTGAAAGATAGACTTACTTCTGCTCTGGTGTTGACTTTACCGAAAGGGACGGATGGTTTTGTGGTTTATTGTGATGCCTTGAGAATTGGGCTAGGATGTGTGCTTATGCAAAATGGGAAAGTTATTGCCTATGCCTCGAGGCAACTTAAAGTTCACGCAAAGAATTATCCTACCCATGACCTTGAATTAGCAGTGGTCATTTTTTCCTTAAAGATTTGGAGGTACTATTTGTATGGAGTTCATGTAGATGTGTTTACCGACCACAAGAGTTTGCAATATGTGTTCAATCAAAAAGACCTAAATCTTCGCCAAAGAAGGTGGATTGAGTTATTGAACGATTATGACATGAGTGTTCTTTATCACTCCGATAAAGCTAATGTGGTAGCGGATGCTCTTAGTCAGTTGTCTATGGGTAGTGTGGCTCATATTGAAGAAGAGAAGAAAGAGTTGGTTCGAGATGTTCATAGATTGGCCTGATTAGGTGTTCAACTAGTGGACTCCACAAAGGGTGGTGTTACGATTCACAATGGGTCCGAATCGTCTTTTGTGGCGGATGTGAAGGCCAAGCAAAGTCTTGATCCAATTTTGGTAGAATTGAAAGAAGCGGTGCTTAAGAAATCCGTTGAGGCTTTCTCCCAAGAGGGAGATGGTGTACTTAGATACCAAGGTCGTTTATGTGTTCCAAATGTTGATGACTTGAGGAAACATATCTTGTCAGAAGCCCCTAGTTCGCGGTATTCCATTCACCCGGGAGCCACCAAGATGTACCGTGATTTGCGGGAGGTCTATTGGTGGAATGGGATGAAGAAGGATATTGCGGGATTTGTGGCTAAGTGTCCAAATTACCAGCAAGTAAAGGTTGAGCATCAGAAACCGAGAGGCTTATCCTAAGACATTAGCATTCCTACTTGGAAGTGGGAAGACTTGAATATGGACTTTATTGTTGGTTTGCCTCGCACCCGGCGACAACATGATTCTATTTGGGTTATAGTAGATCAGATGAGGAAATCGGTTCATTTCCTTCCTGTCAAGGTTTCCTATTCGACGGAGGACTATGCCAAGATATACTTGAGAGAAATGGTAAAGTTGCATGGAGTGCCTTTTTCTATTATTTCCTATCGTGGTACCCAATTCACTTCTCAGTTTTAGAAGTCATTCCAAAAAGGCCTTGGCGCTAAGGTTAAGCTTAGCACGACCTTTCATCCCCAAACCGATGGGTCAGCGGAGTGTACTATTCAATCTTTGGAAGACATGTTGCGAGCTTGCGTGATTGATTTTAAGGGTCATTGGGATGACCATTTTCCATTGATTGAGTTTGCATATAACAATAGCTATCACTCGAGTATTGGTATGACTCCATTTGAGGCTCTTTATGGTAGGAGGTGTAGATCTCCTATAGGTTGGTTTGAGGTGGGTGAAGTTGCCCTAATAGGTCCCGAATTGGTTCATGAGGCCATAGAGAAAGTTTGACTTATTGGAGAAAGGTTGAAAATGGCTCAAAGTCAGCAAAAGTCATATGCCGATGTGTGGAGGAGAGATCTTGAGTTTGATGTTCATGATTGGGTTTACTTGAAAATCTCACCCATGAAGGGTGTAATGAGGTTTGGTAAGAAAGGGAAGCTTAATCCATGATATGTAGGCCCATATCAGATTTTGAGACGTGTTGGTAAGGTTGCTTACGAACTAGATTTGTCAAATGAGTTGGCATCGGTGCATCCGGTTTTCCATGTCTCTATGTTGAAGAAATATGTTGGTGATCCGACATCCATAGTTTCCTTAGAAGGGTTGGGAGTTGATGAAAGTCTTTCTTATGAGGAAGTTCCGATTGAGATTTTAGACCGAAAAGTCAAGAAGTTGAGAAACAAGAGAGTTGCTTTCATGAAAGTATTGTGGAGGAATCAGTTAGTTGAGGGTGCTACTTTGGAGGCCGAGGCCGATATGATGTCCCGATATCCTCATCTCTTTCCTTCTACTCCTACTCTAGCTTGAGGTAATGAATTCCTCTTGGTTTGACCTTTGTTTTGGAGTCATGTGTTTTTATGTGTTTCCATGATTTCCTTATGTTATGCATGTTCATGAAAAACTTGTGTTTTGAAAGAAAATGAGTTTATATGATTGGTTTTCGTCATGTTGTTTTGCATTGAGTATGAGTTGCCTATAGACTTCATGAGATGAATTGATGAACATGCTTTAGTTATACTTTTTAGAGAGTGAATTGCATATGGGCTCCATGAGATTGTGTTGAGCATGCTTTTAGCTTGGAGAAGGTAGTTCCTCCTTGAACATGAGAAATTTTGAAATTTCATGCATATTAGGTTACTAGATTTAGTTCCTACTTCCTTATGATGCATTAAGTATGATTAGCTTGGAGTTGATGTTTCCTCCTTGTATATGTGCATTGCATGCATGATGGGCTGTTAGAGTTAGTTTCACCCTCTTATGATGTTTTGAGAATGTCCTAGCTTGGAGTTGATAGTTCCTCCTTGGTTGTATGCATTGCATTGTAGGTTGGGTTGTTAGTTCCTCTCCTACTCTTTTAGAACTAGTTTGAATCTCATTCGAAGACGAATGGTCTCAAGGGGGAGATATTGTAACACCCCGTATCCGAAAAAGGGAAATGAAACCAATTTTGGGAAGTTGCAGGTGCCAGCCATGGAGGCCAACCACGGCCCGTGGGTAGGACCACAGACCATAGTGGGGTCTGCAGATTGGCCACCCTGCCATGACTTTTGAGGCTCAGGACTACAGCCTGACCTACGGTCCGTCGACTGGGGTCCGTCGAAGGTGGGCTGACAGCCTTGCCTTTCAATCGATACACAATTGAGGAGGCCGATCACGAATGCTACAGGTGTGTGAGCGATCCGCAGGCGCCAGATCCGACATAAATTGCCCACCCCGTTCCATTTACTTGAATGATGCTATAAATCTTCATTAAAGTGCTTATTTTTCATAACTGAACAAAAGTGAGTCTGAATGGGTATACTTAGTCGTGGACCATTCCGAGTCTTTGCTTTAGGGATCGTTCCTGCGCATCTCCTTACTTTATAGCGGTTATTGCTCTGGTTCCAGAAGGTATAACTCTTGCCTCAACTTTTTCTTTGAAATCAGAGACTGTTCCAATTTCCTACTGAGATAGGCAAGCCGTTTGCTATTGCTATAAGGGCTGCTCGCCTTTATATGGCTTGGCTTCGCTATCGCTCGTAATGGTCGAAAGTATTCCTGCCACACCCGAATTCCTATTATTTAGAGCTAGAAGCTTTGCCAGAAGCAAGCAAGATGAGGTCGCTCTGCATCCTAGACGGCGAGATCAAGATTGACATATTTACTTCATTTTCGTTAGTATAAGTTTGTTTGAAGGTGCAGTTGGGTCTTTTCCTAATTAATTAGTTCCTATACTACGTCGTTTTACCCTTCACTAAGACCCCTATATATGTATTTTCAACCCCCAAATTAGCCCATTCACTTCATTCTTCCAAATTCACAAAAGAAGATCAATTCTCCTCTCCAAAATATTTCTCTCTCTAGAAACTTGAAGGAGAAGAAGGATTCAACCTAGGGTTTCAAGACAAGTCTCAATTCCACCATTGAAGGCTAGCATTTGGATTCAAGGTATGATAGTTTTCATCCATGGATTCCTTCCATCCATGGAGTTCCCAAATTCCTCTATTTCTAAAGGTAGAATTCCCCAATTGAGTTAGGGTTTTCTTCAATTACCATGGGTTCTTTTGATTATTGACTTATATGATTGAATTATGATATTTTATGCATGAATTGATGAAATATGATGATTTTTATGATGATTTCCCCATGAACCCATGTAGTCTCCATGTTTTCAAGTTATGAATCATATGATGTGAGATTTTAATCTTCAAGGAAGAGTTTTATGAAATTAGGCATGTATTGCAAGCTTTACATGAATTTATGATGAAATCCCTATCTAACTCATGTTTTCTAAGCATTGATGATTAAAAGTGGATTTTGAACCTCAAGAGGTAAATTATGGACTTATGCATTTTCTTATGAAATCTATGCAAATGTTTTAAGGGTGCTTTGAGAGTAAAGTACCAATGATGATGTTGTTGTTGTGTTGTTGAAATGATATATCATAAACACATAACTAGAATGATGTAAAAGGTTTTCTCACATAGAAAGGATTGTTAGGTTAAAAGGCTTTCTCACCTAAATGAATCAAGAGTAAGAGCTATCCTAATGAACTAGCTTGGATTGGTTGTCCAAGGACACCTTTTCATGAATAATGAGGTCAAGTAAGAAATGGCTATTCCGTGGGATTTATAGTAGAGGCCGGATTTCTAGAAGCAATCTCATGAGATAGAAGCTTCCCCGTTAGTAGAGGCCAGATTTCTAGTAGCAATCTCCTTATCCCTTAAACTATGTGCCCCCATAAGTTGATTAGCTAGTGGATCTACTTAAGCTAGAAGTTCATGGTTCTGCCTTGGCAAGTAGGACAACCCTTTTTGGTGTGGGAGACACCAGGGGATCACATTATAGCTCACATGGTCTCTATGTTGGTTAAGGCTAATTCCCCACATTAATAATGAAATAAGATTACTTCAAGAAGTATCTCACATGAGTTCAAAGGTTTTAAAGATGATGTTAGCTTGCATTGACCATGATTTTATGACTTATGTTTTATAACTCTTTTATATCATGTTTTAGCTTGATCAATTGCATGTCATGAAATGAAATGTCCCTTTTAGCATGTTTCAAATGTTTTATGCATGGCTATCATACTTGGTACATTATTTTGTACTAACGCATACTCTTGCCTACATTTTCCCCAAATGTACGGTCCGACAGTCAGGGTCATCAGTCTCGTGGCTAGTGGTTGATTCGAGATATTTTCGAGCTTTGGTGAGTCCTCATGCTTCGAAGACAGAGTTTATTGTTATGTATGGGCTAGGCCCAATTTCATTCTATTGTATTAGATGGCTATGATGAGACAAGTGTTGTAGACTTCTGCTTTTCTTTTATAAAAATATTTTGGACTTGGACTATTGTTTTTACTCTAATTGTTCTATTTCTTATGTGATGAGAGCTAAGTGGCTTGGATGGAGTCTTTCGGGGTTCTATACTCCATGTTACATCTAGGGGGTACCCCTGGGTCGTGACAGGTGGTTTTGAGTCTTAGAATGGAATCTCGTCACCTCTATCAGCTCCAGAGTGTGGAATTTGGTCTAGGACCGTCATTATTTTCTTATTAGGAGGTGTTTTGTGAATTTGAGGTCTAAAGTTTGAAGTTGATGTGATTTTAGTCTTTGGGTTGACTTTGGTCAACAATCATGGTTCAATTGTTTGGATTGGATTTCCGACAGCTCCGTTGGATTCATGGGATAATGTTAGGCCTGGAGGGGGGGGGTCTTGATTGAATATTCAGAGGTTCTGACGGTAGTTTGATCTTTTTGAATGTTAAGTTAATTCATTGCGACTTTTACAGGTGTCGGGTC
The DNA here is from genome assembly GCA_029582245.1 of Solanum etuberosum. Taxonomy (NCBI): domain Eukaryota; kingdom Viridiplantae; phylum Streptophyta; class Magnoliopsida; order Solanales; family Solanaceae; genus Solanum; species Solanum etuberosum. The sequence continues at coordinate 68,679 of JAJONR010001736.1, forward strand.
AAGGAGATCTTAGATCCATATTTTGATGGTTTCATTGAGTTCGATTTGTTGAGTTTAGTTCAGTAGCATTTTTTTTTGTTTACGGTATTCTAAATTTCTTAATAAGATCAAGATGTCATTGATTAACACAATAATGAACATATCCAAATATTCCTTGAACACCCTATTCGTAAAATCTATAAAAGTTGTCGGAGCATTCGTTAGTCGAAAAGACATAACTACAAATTTATAATGACCATACTAAGTCCTGAAGGTTGTCTTTGGATGTCATATTCTCTCACTCTAAGGTGATGATAACCCAATCAGAGGTCAATCTTGGAGAAGAAGTTAACACCCTGAAGCTGATTGAACAAGTCATCAATCCTTGGGATGGAATTGCAAAGAATGGAACAAAGAATGTGGGTGGTTTGCTGTACGAAAACTTATTATTAAACTTACGTCCAAGATGTAACAAACTTCACCAGATTCATGGGCTAAATTTGGTCCAATTAAAATATGTTAGATTAATAAAGTTACAATTTTATTTAATGATTTATTTTGTCATGTTAATTTTTTTAATGATAAATAGAGTTGAGTGATTTTATTGATACACAAATTTTGAGTTGAGTAATTTAAATGATGAATTTAGTTGAGTGATTTTGAAAAATAAAACCTCTAAGTTGAGTAATTTTATTCGTACAATACAAAGTACGTTCAATAACTTTGCTAGATAAATTCTTATAGTTAACTAACCTTTTGAGATATTAACTCAAATTATGTGGCATGGGTCAAATCCCTAGTTTTCTGTAATTTTTATTCATTAAAAAATTATAATTTTCATATTTAAAACTTTGACATTCAAACTTACGATATTAAATAAATTAGAATTCTTTATCGTAGAGAATTCTTTATCGAGAGATTTGGACTTTAAATTAGCTTATTTGGAGTAGTAAGAATAATTGGGTGGATGGTACCACCAACTTAATATAAAACCTTTGTTATCAATTATCGCAATTAAACTAAAATATTCTCTAATTAACCATACCTTAGATCTTCGTCCACATAATTTTATTTGTGATTTTAAGCCAAAAATTGATCCCCTAAAGCGTTTTTTAACACTGGTGGACTTGTAATATAAAATTGCATTATTACCAAATTTTGCTAATAGGCAAATACAAGAAATTACTCTTTTTGTACTATAATTTTATTTAAGCATTGAGTAAATAATTTTAATATTAAGGAGATAAACCACTTTTTTGAAATATTTATCCCATTCAGCTATTAATAATATTTGGTATTTTGTTTCAATTTAATTGTCTTACTTTTTTTTATTCATTATTAATTGTCTTACTTTTTTATTTATTTTATTATATATTAAGATTTATAAAAGAAATATTACTTAAAAAATTAAACATAAAGTACTATAAATCACAATATTTAATAATTTAAACTTGTCATACTTTTTCATTTATTTTATAATATATAAAGAATATAAAAGAAATATTATTTTATAAATTACACATAAAGTACTATAAATCACAATAATTAATAACTTAAAAAATTTAAAAACCACATAAGCATTTGATTGACTCTGTATTTCATTGTGCCATATAAATTGAAATCGAGAGAGTAACATATATTATTTTAAAATGACGTAAAAAGTATTATAAGTTATGAAACAATTAACAGTAATTCTTCTCAACAAAATTATATAACTCCTAATTCAAAGACGTGCGAGTTCTATTGGGCAAAGTCAATGATTAGAGGCCTCTATCAAGAGCTCCAAGTAAACAATTTTTGGTAAGTAGAACTGACGATACAGGATCAATCGGAAGCCGGGTTACGGTGCAAAACTACACACTAACCTAGATCCCATAAAGGGTGTTGGTAGATTAAGATAACAGGACGTTGTTCATGGAAGTTGAAATCCACTAAGGAGTGTGTAACAACTCACCTGCTGAATCATCTAGCCCCGAAAATGGATGGCGCTTAAGCACACGACCTACACCCGGCCATCGAGGCAAGTTCCAGGCACCGATGAGTAGGAGGTCGGGGCGGTCGCTGCAAAACCTTGGGCATGAGCCTGGGAGGAGAGGTCGTCGGTGCAGATCTTTATGGTAGTAGCTGAGGCAACAACGGCCGAGGTGACCGCAGCCGTGACGACATCGGTTGAGGTCTAGTTGACAACATGGGGACGCCCGTCCCACACAAAAATCAAAAGAGCATGAAACATCCTTCATGCATAACAACGTCACATATTCGGGCATATATATCTATTTTCCATCATTTATTCTCAATGTTCTGCCCCAAGTGGTTCATTTGTATGAATTTTTACTACTTTTACGGTTCATAGGATATTTACACATCTTTTATTCGTACAAATATGTACTCTATCATTAGTTTCACATGTTAAGAAGTGTTTTTATAGTATTTCCCATTTTTTCGTCATTTATTTTTTTAATTTTTTTTTTATGTTTTAATAATTTTTACGTCACTTATTAAAAATCAAAATGTACTTTAACTGTTGGATTTATGGTTACTACATCTATTGGTGATTTTTTTGTGTTAATTTTCTATTATTTTTTTCATATTTTTTAATAATTTATTACCTATTTTTTGGAATTTTCCTGAAAAAAATAAAATAAAATTGAAAACTACTTTATAATATATAAAAGTCATTTGTGCAAGACAATGTGTGTTTGTACCTTATCTCGTGCAAATTTGGGTTGTACATGTTTATTATGATTCTCTGGAAAAATCATGTCTACTCCTGCAACTCAAATTTTTTTTAAGGATATATAAGAGGGGTAGAGGTGTTGAAGGCACACTGAGGTAACAATAGTCGGACACAGGGCGTCCTACGGGCATAGTCGACGTGCAACGTGGGGACTTGATGGCATGCATCGCTAGTCCGTGCGACGTCATTGGAACCTACAAAACATGCCGACGACAGCTTGTTGGGCAGTCGTCGTATACCGGTGAGGGCATTTCTCTAGATTGGTATATACGTATTTGGTGTGGAAACGGTCGTGCTTTCGGGTGAGTGTCAAGTCTAGAGCTCTTGTCATGGCTATCTCTAGGGGCTGCACACACAAGGCATGTAAGGCCATGTACGTTCAAGCGCTATTGTTGGGCCGGCGTGGGCAGTGCCTGTGCCTGTGCAAGAAATTTGGTGTACCTTACGCACCTTTATTGGCCTTGATAGGCTTAGTGGTAAAGCTATCCTGAGGGAAACTTCAGAGGGAACCATCTACTAGACGGTTCAATTAGTCTTTCGCTCCTATACCCAAGTAAGACAAGCGATTTATTTGTCAGTATCGCTATGGGCCTCTACCAGAGTTTCCTTTGGCTTTGCCTCGCTCAGTCATCGTTCACTATCTTTCCATCCTGACAGGTATGCTCACATCGAACCCTTCTCAAAAGATCAAGGTAGGCCGACGGTGTACCCCTCAAGGGGATCCCACCAATCAGCTTCTTAGCGCCTTACGGGCTTACTCGCCCGTTAACTCACACACATCTCAGACTCCTTGGTCTGTGTTTCAAGACGGGTTGAATGGGGAGCCCACATGCACCGTTTGGAGCACGCAGATACTGAAGCACGCTAGAGGCTCGTGCTGCCTGTCACGATAAAGGAGATGGTGTTCCATGAACGTATCAAGAGTCGTGGGTTCCCCCCTCCAATCCATGCTGGTCCACGCCATGAGTCGATCGGTGGTTCTCCCAAATTTGAAGGGCATGAGAGGGAATACATAGGGACATAACCCATTCTTATTGCATTTTATTAGTCTCTCCCCCTTTGAGATGAGGCTTACTACTCTCAAAACCAATGCATTCCATGTGCGAGGTGAACCCAAAAGTCGCTCTTGTGTCCCACGCCTTCCTTGCTTCGTTGTGTGAGGGCGCGGTCCACAAGCAGCGGCTTGGATTCGGTAGACGTAGTGGGAATGTGGTGTTCATCGGCTAATATCTATCAAAAACGAATGCTCCTTATGAATGACGGTCGCGCTCGCCTTGGACCTGGTTGTGCCCTAACGGGCATGACGGGCTCATGCGGCGTGCGGGATTATTGAGGCGTATTACCTCGTAGATCCTGCCAGCAATCATATGATTGTCTCAAAGATTAAGACATGCATGTGTAAGTATGAACAAATTAAAATTGTGAAACTGCGAATGGCTCATTAAATCAGTTATAGAGCTAATACGTGCAACATACCCCAACTTCTAGCAGGGATGCATTTATTAGATAAAAGGTCGACGCTGGCTCTTGCCATTGCTGCGATGATTCATGATAACTCGACGGATTGCACACCATCGTGCCGGTGACACATCATTCAAATTTCTACCCTATCAACTTTAAATGGTAGGATAGTGGACTACCATGGTAGTGACGGGTGACGGAGAATTAGGGTTCGATTCCACAGATGGAGCTTGAGAAACGGCTACCACATCCAAGGAAGGCAGCAGGCGTGCAAATTACTCAATCTTGACATGGGGAGGTAGTGACAATAAATAAAACTACCGGGCTTTATGAGTTTAGTAATTGGAATGAGTACAATCTAAATCCCTTAACGAGGATCCATTGGAGGGCAAGTATGGTGCCTGCAGCCGCGGTAATTCCAGCTCCAATAGTGTATATTTAAGCTGTTTGCAGTTGAAAAGCTCGTAGTTGGACTTTGGGATGGGCCGGCCGGTCCGCCCTAGGTGTGCACCAATTGCCTCGTCCCTTATGTCGGCGATGTGCTCCTGGCCTTAATTGGTCGGGTCGTGCCTCTGGCGGTGTTACTTTAATGAAATTAGAGTGCTCAAAGCAAGCCTATGCTCTGTATAAAATTTGTCATGTGGTAAGGTTTAATCCCACACCTAGGGCTAAATACGAGCCAAATCGGTAAATATTAGTGTCATATTAAAAATACTAATATTTTATCATGAGGAACAAATAATTTTTCTGACGCTTTGAGATAGAAAGATAATTAGCGTAATTGAAGATGACAAGAATTATCACACTTCAACTTGCCCACTAAGAACTTAAACCGTATTTAGTTTAAAGTTTCTATCTCAGTTCATGCAAAATTTCAGAGTGTGACTCAATTGAGGGTCAACAATCGTGAAAATCAATGCACAAGTGGCCTAGTGAATCTCTCACATATCCCCAAGGTTCCAAAATGAAAGAATGATGCAAAGTAGGTTAAGAAGTTCAAGTGACAAAAATGGTAATGCACCCGACATCGCGGCACAACGTTAAATTGTGTGCTTAATGGGAGGCAACCCATCGATATCCAAATAAGTTGATTTCTTAGTGTTATTTCAAGGTTTTGGTTTTTTATATTAGGTTGAATTTTTATTTTGACTAATCCTCATGATTTCAGAGTGTTTGGAGTTCATTTGAATAGATTTGGAGGCAATGATCTTGGAAGAAATGAAGTGCGGGGCTGAAACCCCTTCAAAATATGACTTGGGGAACTTTTTGGGTGCCTAGGCACACCTAATGTGGCTGGGAGGATCTCCCAATGGGCCTTAAGTCCGCCGAAATGGATAGTGAGTAACATGCAAAAATTGTCCTCAGAAGTTGCAAAAGCGAGAAGAGGTTCGCTTAAGCAAAGTCCACAAAAACGACACCCTCTCACTAAAGCAGACATCGCTTAAGCGGAGGGCCACTTGCAAAAGCAAATCCAACTCTTTAATGAAAGGTCGCAAAAGTCACCAGAACGTCGCAAAAGCGACTAGAACATCGCTTAAGCAAAGGTAAGACTTTTAAAAGTCAGAATGCTGAAGCCAAACTATCAGAACACAAAAATAAAATGTCCCATTTCTTGCTCTCTTCATAATCTTTCTCCAAACGACTTCAAAACTCTTGGTCTTCATTGTGAAACAATAATTCGGTATGTCTCTCTCACATTTTTTCTCTCAAGATGGTAATTTGCTCTTGAAATTCTTGTTGATTTGTCTAAAGTTGGGGGTATTATGTGGGTGAAAACTTCTCAAACTAGGGGGGTTAAATTTGTGTATGTGTTGGCCGAATCTTATTTAATATTTGTTAAATGAATATGTGTTGATTGACTTAGCATATTTGGAAAAGTCTTGAGTACCCATTTCATGTTCCAAATGATGAAGAAATAGGTTGTCCACCATGTGTTTGATAAAATTCCCATATGAACTAAAAAATATTTTTTGAAGTTTTTGTGCCGAAAGGATTAAGTTTTCCAATTGCTTGTTTGGTTATTGTTGGATTTGAACTATTGAAAGATGACACTTGTGCAAAAAATATGTAATAGAAAATGGTTGTTCATGTTGAGGAGGCGACTAGTCTCAAAAGCAACCTCGTTGTTGCAAAAGCCAACATCGTCTCAGTGACCTCTCTCCGCTTTTGCGATTTCTACATTGGCGGCCTCCTGGTCGCGTTTGTGATGTTCTCTTAAGAAAATATTGTCTCGCTTTTGCAAGATCAGAAACCATTTTCTGATAGTTTTCAATTATTCAGCTGACATATATTTTATCCCAGATTGGTTCTTAACCCTTTTTTTTACTTCTACCAATATAATAATATTGTTTAACATGTGTTTCTTACACTTTCATGCTATTGGAATTTTCAGATTCCTAAAAGTCAAGAATGGCACAACAAATTGGTTTTTAAGAGGAAATTGTGGTCGACTATGACCAACGCCGATTTGTGTCTCTCCGAGCTCAAGAGAACTACTATTCTGATCAGTTTAAGAAAAAAATTCTCCTTGAGAGAGGCATCATACTTGATAAGGTGGCCGACATGCTTCCAAACTTCTACCAAAGGTTGGAGAACTCCGGATGGATTCGGTTCGTTGTTGAACCATGCAAGGAAAACGAGCAATGGGTGAGGGAATTCTATGCAAACCTCATGGAAAATGACATGTCAACAAAGTTGATCACTATTCGGGGCAAGGTTGTTGGTTATGGGCCAGAAGAACTCAATGCATTATATGGATTGCTAGATCACGACATTGAGGCCTTCAAGGCCATAGATTGTGTGTTGGGCACTTGGCTAGCATCAAAGCTATGCTCGGGTTAAATGTCCCATGGGCTACTAGAAAGGCTAAAATTCTATGCTCAAATTTGGCAACCAAGGCAAGAACATGGATGTCCATTGTATGAAGCCAAATCTCCCCAAGTGGGAACATTAGCAACATTTAGGTGTTGAGGGCACATATCATGGCTTGTGTGCTTGATGACATCCCACTGAATATGGGCCACTTAATCTTAAATGAGTTCCGAGAGTTCAAGCTCCATGATAGCATCTCCCTTGTTTTCCCTTCCTTGATCACGGAGTTGTGCAAATGGGCTGAAGTGAAAGTGTACCCGACTGATAGTTGGGTGGAACCAAAAAATCAAATTTTCCTCCAAATATGTGAGGTGAAGGCACCGTGGTCAAGATCTAGAAAAGAAATATTGATGCGGGGAATTTCGTGCATCTGGAGAAGGATTCTCCCATACCTCTGGTTTTGGGGCCATTTGAATCTTTGGCTAGTGAGTTGAAAATTATGACTAAGTTGCCTTAAGGATTGGGTGAGTCATCTTCTGGGCCTGTATCACATGTGCCACAATATGAGTTTTCTACCTACTTGAGAGATCAAAGGAAGCATAAATCTTGGCTTGAATAGTTGGAGAAGGCATACGCCGGTTTGGCCAAGTCAAATAGCGAATTGAGTATCTCACATAGCAAGATGAAGAAGCGGGAGAAGAGTAGGTACAATTTCTTCACACAGATGTGGAAAGGGGTCAATGACTTTGGAAGGTGTTGAAGGCAAATGAGCCAATACCGACTTTGAGGCCCGATGATGATGGAAATGAGCCATCTACGCGAACCGATGATGAAGGAGCTGAGGAGAGTGAGGCCACTAAGAGTGGGGAGGATTGAGGCAGCCTAGAGAGCCCCTTCCTATTCTCTTTATTATTTTTATAGTTGTAATGTGAGGAAAAAGTACCATTTTTTGTTGGGGGTGTTTCCCTTAGGGTTGTTGTGCCTTTGCTGCAGGCTGATCCTACTGACCTAGTGCTGGTGCAAGTATTAGTGTTGGTGCTGGTGTAAGTGCCGGTGCTGGTGTTGCTGCAGGTGTTGTTGCTGGTGCTGTAGTTGGGGCCTGCAGCATGTCCCCCAAACATGGTCAGGAGTTGAGCAATGGCTTCCTGAAGGTCTCGAGTGTGGGTGTTGGCTGAGCTGGTTCCAGCCTCACCGGATGCCTCGGTACATGGGCCGATAGAGGATCCACTACAGGCTCTGAACCCTGCTCTCTCTCTGGGGTGGTGTTTCTGCCCTACCTGGGAAGGCAGGTCGAACCCTACCCCCAGCTTCCTCGCAACGCGTACGAGCCATCTTGCGGAAAGAGTGAAATAAGTGAGATATCAAGAAACCAATAATACACATGCTGCACAAAGATGACACAAAAGAGAAGAATTCCTAAAGACACCCTGTAGCCTCCCAAATATAGGACACGAACGTCTCGACACCGATCCGTAGAACTCTTCTAAGTATTAGCTTTGTGTAAGTGAGATCAGTGAACTTGGAGCTCTGATACCAACTTGTCACAACACAAATTCCCAAATAATGATGGAACCTACTAAAACCCACCAGTAGGTAAGCCGACCCTTACCCAGAACGACAAGTAGTGAGTACTAGGGTAGAACTAAAAAGAAAATAATACCTGACAATAAGAAAAGATAGAAACAGAAGCAAACCAAAAACTATACATAATAAATACCTTCCCAGAATCTGGAAGTCACGAGTACATAGTTGTCTAACAAGATAGATACAAGTCAAAGGAAAGAGTGAAAGAGTCATATTACTAATGGAAAGTGATCTGTGGCGCTCAATGCGAGCCTATGAATTAAGGCCAGGAAATATTAGTGTTTTCCTAACTACCAGAAATTACCTTATTATTCTTCTCCGCCTATTGAAAGAATAGATATTAAGAATAATATCCTAATAAAACACTTTGAGATAGAAAGATAATTAGCGTAAGACCTAGCATACTTATTAATGATTGATCTTGGAATGAATTGCAATGGATCGTTGAGTGTTGATTGAATCTCAAGTTTTCCCAATTCTCATACATCCCTTGCTTGATATCGTCTTTGCGCCCATTAGAAGTGTTGTTATAAAAATTACCTTCTATTTGATATTTGTGTAACTTGTATGTCTAGAATTAAACTAGTATCTAGTTAGCCTTTACCTTTTTAATTGTCGTTATATTGTTCCTTGTGGGATTCGACCACGACTCTTAGTTTGGTATTTTTATTGACGACGACCGCTCACTCTTTGATTTGTTTTTAGGAGTGATTTGAGCGTTATAAAAAATGGCGTCGCTGTCAGGGAATAATTATGCGTATTGAATTGATTTATGATATCTAGTTTACTTGTTTCTATCTAGATTGTGAATAGTTGTTTTTTATCTTTGTGTTGTTTTGTTTATATGACTTTTTGTGATCATTGCATCTTTGAGGATGGTATGCCTTCTAACGACCCATGTCCTTGTGGGGGAATGCATAAAAGGCCCATGTGTTGCAAGGAAATCTTACACCTATCCTCCCTTGCGATTGAAAATTTTCTAGAAAACTATTGAGCTCGATGCTATGACCTGTTCCACTTTGAGATGAGGCTTACTACACTTAGGGCTAAAATGAGAAGAACTATGAAGGTGAAAAATCCGCATTATCCAATGGCCGAAAAGAGCGAAGAACGGTCTCAGGACTTGCACCTTGCTTGGTGTGATGAGACAAGCCAATTCATGCTCAAAGTTGAACGGTTTGAAACCAAGCCAAGCGAAAGAATGAAGGTGGATGTAGAAGATATCTTGATCTTGTGGAACAAAGCTAAATCAATAACAATCGAAGAATCCGAAATAAAGAGCATGCTGAGATGTAAGAAAAATCCAAAAAGATCATATATGTCAACTTTAGTTCATGTGAAAATGAGAGTATCACTCACTTGAAAGCCAAGAATTATGAAGTTCAATGCTCACATGGCCTAGTGACTCTTTCACTCTTTCCCAATGATCCAAAACGAAAGCATGATTCGAAGTTGGGTAAGAGATTCTTAAGCAAGGTGCTGAAGGATATTCAATATTTTATTTCACATGGAGATCAACTAATATGAGACGGAAAGAACATATATTAAGAATAATTTCTTGTCCCGACCTAAGGTAGACCCTAGGTATAACATGGCATATAGGACCCCGAGAGGCCCTACAAAAGCCACTTAGCATGCATAAACAAGATTATTGAAAAGCAAGAGATTTAAAACAACATTTCATATCAACGAGTATATAAAACAAAGCGGAAGTCTACATAGTCTCAATAGCCATCTATTACATCAAGAGTGACCGGGACGTAACCCTGGCATCACGTACAATATATGAAAGTAAAGACTGAAAGAGATAAAAGGGTCGGTCCTCGAAATATGAGGACTCACCACTACTAAGTATGATCAAGGTGACTACTAGCCACGGGGATGCGAACTTGGAGCATTGGACCCTACATTTTCATAAATATGTAGGCAAGAGTATGCGTTAGTACAAAGATGTACCAAGTATGATAGCAATGCATAGAGATATAAAAGCATGCTAAAAAGGACCTTTAATACTCATGCAAAGACCAAGTTAAAACCATAAGAAAGATGTTAGAAATCATCATAATAGGCATGGTCAAATGCAAGTAAAAACTTCTCTTTTGAACACTTGGGAAATACTTCTTTAAGTAACCGTAGTTCATCATTAGTGTGGGGATTAGCCTTAATTGACATATAAGACCATGTGAGCTATAACAGGAAATCTAGTGTCAGCCCACACCAAAAAGGGATTTCCTTACTTGCCAAGGTAAGAACCTTAACTTCTAGCTTATGTGGATCCACTAGCTAATGTCTATATAAGACAATCATCGTCTATCTAAGACAATCTTCCCATGGTGGCACATAAGTATGGGATAAGGAGATTGCTACTAGAAACCCAACCTCAAGCTACGGGAGAGCTTCCATCTCAATATTCTCTCGGTGCTAAGCATAAATCCCACAGAATTGTCATAATTCTTTACTTGACTTATCTTTCATGGTACGCACATCAATTAGATAATCCAAGCTAGGTTTCTTTAGAATAGCTCCTAAATCTTTGATTCAAAGTTAATGTTAAGTAACCTTTCAACACTAAGAATCCTTATGTGAGAAAACCATTTCACAATCATGCTTTCATGTGTATATGAGAAATTCTTTCACAACACAACAATAATAACAACATTTATGTTTTACTTTCAAATCAACTTAAATCATGTTCTTTCTCAATAACATTCATGCTTTACTCTCAAAGCAACTTAAATCAATTTTTATCAGTTTCATAAAGAATATGCATATCTTCATAAACTCACCTTTCAAGATTCAAAACCCACATTATATCATAATAGCTTAGAAAACATGAGTTATGCATGGGTTCATGGGGAATCATCTTAAAGACATGGAATTATCTTAATTCATGCATAGTTCATAAAACTATCAAGTAAATCAACATTAAATGAACCCATGACATAGAACAAAACCTTAACTTTAATTAGGGATTTCTAGCTTCAAAATTGAGAAATTTAGAAACTCCATGGAGGAAAGAGCTCTATAGATGAAGACTATCATACCTTGATTCCAAAAGCATGAAATCAATAGAGGATTAGGAGACTTGATCTTGAAACCCTAGCTTTCTTCTTCAAACTTCTTGAGAAAGAAATATTTGGGGAGGATGAACAAGTTCTTCTTTTGGGAAATTAAAAGAATGAGTTGAATTGGGTGATTTTAGGGGTAAAAATTATTATATAGGGCTCTGGGTTAAGGGTAAAACGACATGGTATTGAAATAAAATAATTAGGAATAGACCCAAAAGCCCCTGACTTAACTGCTGACGGACTTACTTGACGACAGCCTTCACGGCCCATCTAAGGCACCACAGGCCGTTATTGCCATCGTAGTCCTTGACCAGTGGCAAGGGGAGGGATCTTTCCTGGTAGGCCACTTGAGGACCCCCACCACGGCCCGTCTACCTCACCACGGGCCGTCTAGGCATCCATGGGAGGGACGCTGGCCTTGGCAGTTTCTGGCCAGTCTTCACGAGCCCTATAACGAGCTGTGGTCCCCTTCACGACCTGTCAAGGGCTCCGTGAAGGGTCCCATGGCCCAGTTTTTGGGCTGGTGACTTGCCTGCTTTACCCCTTTTTTAGCCTTCTCGATTCTGAGATGTTACAATATCTTCCCCTTGGGAGCATTCGTCTTGGAATGAGATCTAAAACATCATAAAAAAGGAAGGAACTCAAACCTAACAGCCCAACATGCATGAAATCACATAAATGCACATATCCGAGGAGGAAACATCAACTCCAAGTTAAAGAATGTTCAAAACATCATTTCATGAAGTCTATATGCAACTCATACTCAAAGGCACATAAACATGAAGAAATCAATCAACTAACTCATTTTCTAAAAAATCAAACTTTTTCATGTACTTGCATAAATGAAGAAATGATGGGAATATCTAAGACACATGACACCAAAGAATTAAACTATGAGGAACTAATTACCTCAAGCTAGAGTAGGGATGGAGGGAAAGAGATGAGGATAGCGAGATATCATATTGGGCTCGGCCTCCGAAGTAGCACCCTCAACTAACTGATTCCTCTATAAAACCTTTACGAAAGCAACCTCTTTGTTTCTTAGATTCTCAACTTGCCAGTCTATAATCTCAACCGGAACTTCCTCATAAGAAATATTCTCCTTGACTCCCAACCTTTCGAAGGGAACTATGGATGTCGGATCTACAACACCTTTCTTCAACAAGGATACATGGAAAACTGGATGCACTGATGCCAAATCATTAGGTAAATCAAGTTCATAAGCAACTTTTCCAATTTGCCTCAAAATCTGATATGGGCCCACATTACGGGGACTAAGCTTCCCTTTCTTACCAAATCTCATTACACCCTTCATGGGTGAAATTTTCAAGTAGACCCAATCATTAACATCAAACTCAAGGTCTCTTCTTCTAACATCAGCATAGGACTTTTGCGGACTTTGAGCCGTTTTCAACCTTTCTCTAATAAGCCGAACTTTCTCCATAGCCTCATGCACCAACTCGGGGCCTATCAAAGCGAATTCACCCACTTCAAACCAGCCTATGGGAGATCTACACCTCCTACCATATAGAGCCTCAAATGGAGCCATACCAATGCTTGAGTGATAACTATTATTGTACGCAAACTAAATCAAAGGCAAGCGATCATCCCAATTACCCTTGAAGTCAATTACAAGTGCTTTTAACATAGCCTTCAAGGTATGGATAGTACGCTCCGCTTGCCCATCGGTTTGTGGATGTAATGCCTTACTAAGCTTAACATGAGTACCAAGACCCTTTTGGAAAGATTTCCAAAATTGAGAAGTGAATTGGGTACCATGATCAGAGATAATGGTCAAGGGCAGTCCATGCAACCTCACCATTTCTCTCAAATGCTACTTAGCATAGTCCTTTGCTATGTAAGAAACTTTGACGGGAATGGAATAAGTTGATTTCGTCATTCGATCTACTAGAACCCAAATCGAGTCATGTTGTCGCCGGGTGCGTGGTAAACCAACAATCGAGACAAACCTCCTGGCTTTTGATGCTCAACTCTTATTTGTTGACAATTAGGACACTTAGCCACATATTTCACAATATCCTTCTTCATCCCATTCCACCAATAGACCTCCCGCAAGTCACAGTACATCTTGGTGGATCCTCGGTGAATAGAATATCGAGAACTATGAGCTTCTGATAAGATCCGTTCTCTCAAGTCATCAACATTAGGAACACACAAACGACCTTGATATCGAAGAACTCCATCTCCCCCTTAGGAGAAAGCCTCTATGAACTTTTTAACCACCACTTCCTTCAATTCAACCAAAGTTGGATCAAGACCTTGCTTGGCTTTCACATCTGCCACAAAAGATTCTGAACCATTGTGAACCATTACACCACCTTTGGCAGAGTCAACTAACCGAAAACCCAATGGGGCCAATCTATGAACATGTCGAACCAATTCCTTTTTATCATCCTCAATATGAGCAACGCTACCCATCGATAACCGACTAAGAGCATCTGCCACCACATTTGCCCCACCGAGGTGGTAGAGAACACTCATGTCATAATCTTTTAGTTACTCAAGCCACCTTCTTTGGAAAAGATTCAAATCCTTTTGTTTAAACACATATTGTAAACTCTTGTGATCGGTAAAATCATCTACATGAACACCATACAAGTAATGCCTCCAAATCTTTAGAGCAAACACCACAACCTCTAGTTCAAGGTCATGGGAAGGATAATTCTTTTCATGAATCTTAAGTTTCCTTAAGGCATAGGCAATGACTTTCCCATTTTGCATAAGGACACATCCTAACCCAATTCTTGAGGCATCACAAAAAACCACAAATCCATCAGTTCCTTACTATAATGTCAACACCGGAGCGGAAGTAAGTCTATCTTTTAATTCTTAAAAACTCCTCTCACATGCTTTCGACCATGTGAACTTAACCTTCTTTTGGGTCAATGCCGTCAATAGGGAAACGATCAAAGAAAACCCTTCAACAAACCTTCTATAGTAACCGACTAAACCCAAGAAGCTTTTAATATCTGCAGAGGATAAAGGTCTAGGCCAAATCTTAACCGCATCCGTCTTCTTAGGATCTGCCTCAATACCCTTATCAGAAATAATGTGACCATGGAAAGCTACATACCTCAACCAAAACTCGCATTTACTAAACTTTGCAAAGAGTTGTTGGTCCTTGGGGACTTGCAACACAATTCTCAAATGATCGGTATGTTCATTTTCGCTTGTTGAATAGGTCAATATGTCATCAATGAACACAATCACAAACATATCAAAGTATAGTCTAAACACCCTATTCATCAAATCCATAAATACCGCCGGAGCATTAGTCAAGCCAAACGACATTACCAAAAACTCATAATAACCATACTGAGTTCGAAAATTCATCTTTGGAATGTCATTTTCCTTCACCCTCAATTGGTGATAACCCGACCGAAGGTCAATCTTAGAGAGGTAACTTGCTCCTTGAAGTTGATCAAACAAATCATCTATCTTTGAAAGAGGATATTTGTTCTTAACCGTAACCTTGTTCAATTGCCAGTAGTCAATACACATACGAAGTGAACCATCTTTCTTTCGAACAAACAAACTGGAGCACCCCATGAAGAGATACTCGGTCAGATGAAACCATTATCCGAAAAATCTTTCAATTGCTCCTTTAATTCCTTAAGCTCTGCTGGAGCCATATGAAAAGGAGTAATAGATATAGGTTGTGTATCTGGGAGAAGATCCATACCGAAGTCTATTTCCCTTTTGGGAGGAATACCGGGTAGATCATCTGGAAACACTTCCAGAAACTCATTCACAACGGGGACCAACTCAAGAGTAGGGGTTTCAGAATCTATATCCCTCGCCCTAACTAGATGGTAAATGCAACCCTTAGAAATCATCTTTCTATCTTTAAGACAAGAAACAAACTGACCTTTCGGTATAGAGCTTCCCCCTTCCCACTCTAGGATATGCTCATTTTGAAACTGAAACTTGACTACTCGGGTTCTACAATCAATAGAAGCATAACATGAATGCATCCTATCCATACCAAGGATAACATCAAAAACTATCATATCAAGCTCTACAAGTTCAATATGAGTGGATCTATGGGACAAGGATATGGGACACTTTCTATTGACCCTCTTAGCCACAATAGAATCACCAACTGGAGTTGAGATAGCAAAAAGATCTAACAATACATCCAGAAGAATATCGAACCTCATGGCCACATATGGAGTCACAAAAGACAAGGTAGCACCGGGGTCAAGTAAAGCATAAACATCAAGTTGAAAGTCTTTCAACATACCGGTAACCACATCAGGAGAACCCTCTTGCCCATGACGAGTTTGAAGTGCATAAAATTGGTTTTTCTTTGGAGCACTTGAACCCAAACCACTAGGAGGAGCTTTCTTACCTTCTCTTCCCTTAGCCATAAGCATTGGGCAATCCCTTATCTTATGGACACTCTTACCACAATGATAGAAACCATCCATACTAGCTAAACATTTCCCTCATGCTTCCTCCCACACTTAGCACAAGTAGACAATGAATATCCACTACCATTCCCGCCTTAAGGCTTAGGGTTAGACACCCTATCTTGTTTGAACTTCGGAGGAGCATTGGAGGAAACTTGACTGGAAAACCGTTGTTGGAATCTAGAACGACCATGTCCATCGGACCGTGAATGTGAGAAGTTATCATCACCGGTCCTTGCCTTATTTGTCTCCCTAGATCTTTCCGTAAGTTTCTCCTCTTTTATTTGTTGAGCATGAACCATAAGATGAGAAATGTCCATATCATTGATAAGCATGGCGGTACGACATTCCTTGACCACCATTTCAGACACACCCAAAACAAACTTACCGATTCTTGCCCTAGGGTCGCCGATCATCGTAGGAGCATACTTAGACAATTGTGTGAACTTCAAAGAATATTCCTTCACACTCATATTTCCTTGACGAAGGTTGATGAATTCTATCACCCTTCCCTCCCTCATTTCAAGGAAAACAACCTTACACTTTTCCCAATCGAGAGGACCCGCATCATCCACCCTCCCTTCTTTCCATTGTTTGAACCATATGAAACACCCTTAAGTTGATAAGCGACTAATTTCTCCTTTTCCACCAACGTCACTCCCATGATCATCAATACCTTGTACACCTCATAAATGAACTCTTGAGGGTCTTCCTCAACCTTAGAACCATGAAACTCCAGAGGATTCATTCTAGTGAAGTCTCTCACTCTAGTTGCCACCGTACCCACATTTGGGTTCACGGGGACCACAACCTCCCTATTGGCTTGAGCCATCATGGCTTGAGACAACACTTGAAAAACAGCCCTAAACTCTGCATTAGTTACTTTTTCAGCCAATGGGTCGATCGAAACTTGGGGAGCTTCTTAAGGTGCTTGAGGAGGAGCTTCTCATTCCACATTCTAGTTCACATTCCTCCTAACGGAAGCTCTTCGAGGCACCATTTCATGAAAAGCACCGAGTATTGATTAGGAGAAAGGACAGATAGAGTTACACTCTATCACACGACTTAGAATAATGAAAGAAGTGGAGTTTCCTAATCCTCTTATAGCTTCTTATTCGTTAATGTGGCGCGCTTAACACTCATGAACAAGACTCTACTTTACGTGATTTATGAGACATCCTAGGAAACTTCTAAAGTTTGTGCTCTGAATACCAAGTTTGTGACGACCCAAGGTAGACCCTAGGTGTAACATGGTGTATAGGACCCCGGGAGGCCCTACACAATCCACTTAGCATGCATAAACAAGATTATAAAAAAACAAGAGATTTAAAACAACATATCATAGCAACGAATTTATAAAATGAAGTGGAAGTCTACATAGTCTCAATAGCCATCTATTACATCAAGAGTGACCGGGACGTAACCCTGGCATCACATACAATACCTGAAAGTAAAGACTGAAAGAGATAAAAGGGTCGGTCCTCGAAACATGAGGACTCACCACTACTAAGTATGATCAAGGTGACTACTAGCCACGGGGATGCAAACCTAGAGTGTCAGACCCTACATTTTCATAAGAATGTAGGCAAGAGTATGCGTTAGTACAAAGATGTACCAAGTATGATAGCACTGCATAGAGATATAAAATAATTCTAAAAAGGACCTTTTCGTGCTCATGAAAAGACCAAGTTAAAACCATAAGAAAGATGTTAGAAATCATCATAATTGTCATGGTCAAAGGCAAGTAAAAACTTCTCTTTTGAACACTTGGGAAATACTTCTTTAAGTAACCTTAGTTCATCATTAGTGTTGGGATTATCCTTAACCGACATATAAGACCATGTGAGCTATAATATGGAATCTTGTGTCTGCCCCACACCGAAAAGGGGTGTCCTTACTTGCAAAGGGAAAAACCTTAATTTCTATCTTACATATATCCACTAGCTAATGTCTATTTGAGACAATTATCGTCTATCTAAGACCATCTCAATATCCTCTCGGTGCTAAGCATAAATCCCACGGAATTGTCACAATTCTTTACTTGACTTATCTTTCATGGAAGACACATCAAATAGCCAATCAAAGCTAGGTTTTTTTAGAATAGCTCCTAAATCTTTGTTTCAAAGTTAATATTGAGAAAACCTTTCAACACTAAGAATCCTTAGGTGAGAAAACCCTTTCACAATCATGCTTTCATGTGTGTATGAGAAATCCTTTCACAACATAACATTAATAACAACATTTATGCTTTACTCTCAAAGCAACTTAAATCATGTTCTTTCTCAATTAAATTCACGCTTTACTCTCAAAGCAACTTAAATCAATTTTTATCAATTTCATAAAGAACATGCATATCTTCATAAACTCACATTTCATGATTCAAAACCCACATTATATCATCATAGCTTAGAAAATATGGTTTATGCATAGGTTCATGGGGAATCATCTTAACGACATGGAATTATCTCAATTCATGCATAATAGTTCATAAAACAATCAAATAAATCAACATTTAAAGGAACCCATGACATAGAAGAAAATCCTAACTTCAATTGGGGATTTTTAGCTTCAAAATTGAGAAATTTAGGAACTCTATGGAGGAAAGAGCTTCATAAATGAAGATTATCATACCTTGATGCCAAAATCTAGAAATCAATAGAGGATTCGGAGACTTGATCTTGAAACCCTAGCTTTCTTCTTCAAACTTCTAGAGAGAAAAATATTTGGGGATGATGAACTTGTTCTTCTTTTGGGAAATTGAAAGAATGAGTTGAATTTGGTGATTTTGGGGGTAAAAATCATTATATAGGGCTCTGGATTAAGGGTAAAACGACATGGTATTGTATTAAAAAAATTTAGTAAAAGACCCAAAATCCGCTGACTTAACTATTGACGGACTCATTTGACGGCAGCCTTCACGGTCCATCTAAGGCACCACGGGTCGTTATGGCCGTCGTGGTCCTTGACCAGTGGAAAAGGGAGGGACCCTTCCTGGTAGGCCACTTGACGACACCCACCACGATCCGTCTACCTCACCACGGACCGTCTAGGCCTCCGTGGGAGGGACGCTGGCCTTGGCAGTTTCTGGGCAGTTTTACGAGCCCCATAACGAGCCGTGGTCCCTTTCAAGACCTGTCAAGGGCTCCGTGGAGGGTCCCATGCCCCAGTTTTTGGGCTGGTGACTTGCCTGCTTTGCCCCTTTTTTAGCCTTCTCGATTCCGAGGTGTTACATTTCTTGTGAAAGTGGTGTCTTGATTGAAGTTAATTAAATCTTTGTCATCCCAACTTCCAACTCTCAACAAATAAAAGATGGATCACAATATCGGAATTTGATTCAAAATAGTACTTGCCTCCGTTTATTTTAGGTCTATTTTATCTTTGTTATTAAATACTATTCAATTTTTAATATTTAGATGATTTATATTTAATAAGGGTGATTTGGTAAAACAAAATTATCCCTATCATGTACTACTTCTTAATCTCTATGCCAAACCAATAGTGGACAATTATTATTGGACAGAGGCAATATTAGCTTGAGTAATCTTATTCTTAATTAAATAAAGTAATATAATTTTTATATCAAATTCACACACCTTTTCTTCCCAAGAAAAAAATTTCATGACAATAAAACTTAAAAATATTTGAAACACCGTAAGTAGTTTCATTACGTTTCTTTTTAAGAAAATTAAATTATATTTGGAAAAAACAAAATTAATACTTCTTATCATTTTTTATTAATAAAATATATACTCCTAATCTAAAAAAAAACTCTCCCAAGTTCTCCAATTCAAATTAGAGAAGGAAATCTAAAAAATAAATCGATTTTTTTATATTTAAATATCTTTGATTACTTAATTTTTTTCTTACAAAAACGGACTTCGAAAAAAGAAAAAATATGATACAAAGAAGGATTATACAATGTGCTTCATTCAATGAAGATGAAATCAAAGTGTCCAATATTTTGCTGAATCTAAAAGACCTAATTGAAGAATCTGAAAGAAATAAGGTACTGAAAATTTATGAATTTTACAGTTTTCAATTCTTTGTTTATGCTCAATTTCGTTTATATGTTTATTATTATCGTTCTAATTTACTTGGCATCCTTTAAATTTCGATAAGCAAAACAATTTCAACCTAATTTATGTGGAATAATTATCTCAAAAGGTAATTAAACTGTGAGAGTTTATTTATTAAAGTCATTGGACTTTGTTTTGTATCAGTAAAATCACAAAACTTAAGGCTTTTATCTTTCAAAAGTACTCAACTAAAGTTAGAATAAAAAAATGTCTAATATGACAATGAATAAAAGGAATCAAAAGATTATTCAATTTTGAGAATTTATCTAATAAAATCATTAAACTTTATTTTGTATCAATAAAATCACTCAACTTCAGTCTTTGTATCAATAAAATCAGTCAACGAAAACTTATTATATCACTTACGTCTAACAAGTAACAAACTTCACCAGATTCATGGGCTAAATTTGGGCCAATTAAAATATGTTAGATTAATAAAGTTATGATTTTTTTATTGATTTATTTTGTCATGTTAATTTTTTTTAATGATAAATAGAGTTGAGTGATTTTATTGATACAAAGATTTTGAGTTGAGACGAAAAACGAAGAAATTCGTGTGATTCCTAAAAATAGACTTGTGAATGTGAAAATATGCCTGAAAAAAATGATGGGACTGTACATAACGCTTCCCCAACTCAGTAAGGAGGTCCTCATAAAGTTTTTAAAGAATTGTTTTGGGTTTACGAGGCGCCAGATCCATGGGCAAATACATACGAAAAAAAGAAGAAACTCGTGTGTTCCTAGAAAATGGCTCGTGAATCTGAAAATATGCCTGGAAAAAATTGTGGACCTATACGTAATGCTTCCCCAACTCATTACAGATGTCATCATAAAATTTTTTAAGAAAATTTTTTGGGTGCTCCGAGGCACCAGATCCATTGGCTAATACACACGAAAAATATAGAAATTCACGTGATTCCTAAAAATTAGCTCGTGAATGAGAAAATAGGCCAGAAAAAAATTATGGGACTGTACGTAATACTTCCCCAACTCATTATGGACGTTCGCAAGCTCCGCGAAGCTTGAAGTGTTGGTTCTCACAATATAAATTTAAAATACCATAAACAAAAATAAAATATGCTACCAAACGAAACTCAACAAATCGGACTCAATGGAACCATGAAAATATGGATCTGAGGTCTCCTTGACCCAACACCCTTGAAAATCACAATAAAGTAACTTAACATTCAAAAAGACCAAACTACTGTCAGAACCTCTGAAAATTCAACCAAGACCTCCTTGGGCCTAAAATTATCCCCTGAATCCAATCCAAGCAATCAAACAATGATTGACGACCAAAGTCAAGCCAAAGACTAAAATCACATCAACTTCAAACTTTAGACCTCAAATTCACAAAATGCCTCAGAATAAGAAAATAATGATGGTCCCAGACCAAATTCCACACTCCGGAGCTGATAGAGGTGACATGATTCCATTCTTAGACTCAAAACTTTGATTGTTACCAAAAAAAAATTTTAAACAACTTAAGCCTTTCAAAACATAACACTTTCAAAAATAACAACCATTAATAAAGAATTCAAATCCATTTCACAAACTGATCTAAAATGACTCGGGATAGCTATCGGTAAAGATAAAATAGTAATTTTATGAGGGTTTCCCAAAAATAACCTGGGTCATTACACCCGGTCCTCTCATGGAACCACAATCATATACCAGATCCTCTCATGAAATCCAAACCCAAACTTTTAGTGTACCAAAGTAGTATCCAAGCCCTCAATAATTAGTGTACCGACATGGTACCCAAGCCATCTATAGTTAGTGTACCGGGGTGTTACCTGACCAATCCATAGTAAGTTTACCAATGTAATACCTAAGCAAACAAACAATCACAAATAATCATGCACAATTACAAGCACAATAAGCAATACAACTTGAAAACCACAAGTCACAATTACGAGTCTATTGCATGAGATTATAAACATGATGTCATTTCATATGTCTCCTTATGTAATCCGTATCATGCATTGCACAAATGATACCACAAAGCAATAATGTGCATACATACATGAATCATATATAAACAACCATCATCTACCTCGAATCAAGCCTCTTGGAAACTCTAAAGAACCCGAGCTTTTCCCTTTTGAAGTGCATTGACTTGTTCTTGGTCTAAAACATATAATAAAAGAAACAATCAATCACTAATGGCCTATAAATTACTGGATTATCAAAAAATCCTAACCCCATTCCAATATATGATCATTTTCCCCAATTTAGGTTTTCTACCATGGAATCATGTCAAAATGTTTCCCCACGAGCAGTAACCTAGATTTTAAGGCTCAAGAATCAATGTACAAGGCTGGGAATTCAAAGTCTTACCTTAACTGATAAATTTCATGGAAAAACGAGTGCAAACTACCTAAAATTTCTACTCCCAACTTCAAGAACAAAAGTGCAGAAAAGAGGTTTTGGGGTTCTTTCTGCATAAAATCTCATTTCGGCGAGCTATAGCGGAACTTACCCCATTATAGCGGTCTGCACACTTTGTTATAGTGGATGCCTCCCTGTATAGAGAGATAAGTGAAAGTACAAAAACTCTGAAAAACCAAGAAAATCCCCTTTTCACAACATAACCTTTCCTTTGACGTCTCAACATATCCCTTACACGCCAAGATCAATCTTGGGAGTTCTCTTATCAGGATTCAATTTTGTAAAGCCCTATGACTTACTTAATGTCTTGGCTACAAGAATATATCAAATAAAACTCAACATTGCATCCCACCCATTCCGGTATGGTCCTAGACCTTACCTAACCCAAATCCGATCTGAGGCTTCCCTAGGCAAAAAAAAATTAACTCACTACCCGGAAATTTTCTGGCCCAAATTCTTAAAATTTTGGCCTACTTATAAGCATTGGGTCGGGTCGTTACATTTCATTATGTATTTAGTTCCAAAGCTCAGTTGGCCTATAATACCTATTGGGTACCTGTTGTTTTGGTACTCATGCTACACTCAACATCTGTTTACTTGATGCAGATCTGATCACCATCCGACAATGTTGATTTGAGCTTCAACAGGTGTCCTTGTTTGACTTATCTCCATCTATTTATAGTTTTTTCTAGTCTTTGTATTTGGAACAAGTCTATACTTATTTTTTTATTTTGTGACCTTGTACTCTTTTAATAGCTTTGTAGCTTCTTCCGCCAGGTTTTTGGATTAGATCTTTTTTTGTTGTATGTATTTATGTCATCTCTCATTTCCGTTGTTAATATTCCATTCTGTTGATCTTCTTTGCACTGTTCTATGACTTTTGCTAGATATGCCCGTTACTTGTCATTCTAGGATATGAGTTAACTTACCTACCAATGGGTTTTCGTAGATTCCATCATGGCTTGATTTTTTGGATAGTGACACAACTAACTTATCATTTTGGACAACCATCTTTTCTACTTTAACCAAAGTGATATATATTATTTTTATGCTCTATTTTTTCCACCTCTTCTCCATGTTTTCATCACTTATGCCAAACCCCCTCCCCCAATCTTCTAGTCTCATCATATTCTTTCACCAAATCAACCAGCGGGACACGTTTGTTTTGGTTAAAATCCAAGTTACTCTCTACTTTGTGATAAGTCAATATTTTTTTAACTATGTAGTTGTTAGTATTTTCAGCATATATTCTAGTGCAAAGCATTTCTTAGGAGAATCAAGTTGATATGGAAAGATAACTCATAGCTCAACAAATCTTATGTAAATATCAAAATATTTTTGTTGTTATTGATCAAAAAGGGGATGACATATAGGAAAAGCGGTGGCCAAAGTTTATCCCTTACAATCCTTTCATGTACTAATGCTAATGTGTGAATAATGTTAAACTAGTATTAGGGAGATTTGATACACTCCACAAATCCATGACATATACCTACAATATAATTTTTATACAAACCACAAATCTAGTTTTGTTGTCTACCTCCAGAGTCACAATATAAGAAAGTTTTGTTGTCAAGATTTTCTTTTTTGAAATTTTAGTGTGATTTTCTCGAATTAAATTCACTTTGTATACATATCTTGTTTAATTTCAACACGTTTGAATCACTGAACATTATATA
>JAJONR010001738.1:0-83593 GCA_029582245.1 Solanum etuberosum
CAAATCCCACTTTATCAATACAACCAGCAAAGCAAGACAAGCATCCCAGAACCAATTACAAACCATAATACAAACCCCTCATATACTCCTGGAAATAATAACCTTAACCCCATATATGTGGAAACCGCTCCCATGACCCATGACTACCGTGAATCAGAGTCCTCTCAAAAGGACAGTCTGATAAGAACCCTGACAAAGAGATTGGACAATTTGGCCAACAGAGTGTAGCATGTAGAAGGAAGCAAGAGGTTGGAAGGACTGAGCTATGAGGATTTGTGCATACACCCCGACGTAGAACTACCCGAAGGATACAAGCTTCCAAAGTTTGAAATGTTCAATGGCATCGGCGATCCCAAAGCCCACATGCGAATGTATTGTGACAAGCTTGTAGGGGTGGGAAGAGATTAGAAGATACGCATGAAGCTGTTTATGAGGAGTCTCACCGGGGAGACTCTATCATGGTATATTGAACAAGACCCTCAGAAATGTTTTGAATGGCTGGACATGGAAACAGACTTCATGAATAGGTTTGGGTTTAATATAGAGAATGCACCCGACTGGTTCTACATCCAAAACTTGAAGAAGAAGCCTAGTGTGTCCTTCAGGGACTACACCATAAGATGGAGGTCCGAGGCAGCTAGGGCCAGACCTCCTATGGAGGAATCTCAGATGAAAGATTATGTCATCCGCGCCCAAGAGCCACAATATTATGACAGGATGATGCTCGTGGCTGAGAAGAGTTTTGCTGATATCATCAAATTAGGTGAAAGAATTGAAGAGGGCATCAGAAATGGACTATCATCAACCTCAAGGCATTACAAGCCACTAACAAAGCTCTACAATCCGGTGGAATGACAGAAAACCGGAAGAAAATAAGTTCGGTAATGATGGCTCAGGGAACCAAAACCCCTCCCAAATACCAAATGACAACCCCACCCCCATCTCCATATCCTCAATCACCATCCCCATATACTCAATCGCCATCTCCATATCCTCAATCTCCATCTCCATATCCCCCAGTTCCACAGCCCATATCTCCTCATCCCATGCCAATATACTATCAAAATGCTCCTCCTCAATATCAGCAAGCTTTATATCCTGTCTATAACGCTCAGCCTGCATATTTCCAAGCTCCACCACCCACTCAAACACCGAACTATCGAAACAGACCTCCATATGAAAGAAGACCCGCAAAAACCTATACTCCTCTGGCTGAACCCATAACCCAGCTTTATGAGAGGTTGAAAGAGGCCGGCTATGTTGCCCCAATCCCTGCATTTCTTGTAGATGTCCGTGCAAAATGGTACGACCCTAATAAGGTCTGTGCTTATCATTCTGGGATGAAGGGTCATACTACTGAAGTTTGCAGAGCTTTGAAGGAAAAGGTCCAAATGCTGATTGATACAAAGGCCATCCAGCTCAAAGATTCTACACCAAATATTGCAAACAACCCTTTTCCAAACCACCAGGTCAACATGGTAGAAGCAGATGATACTTTGGATTGGGAGGAATCCATTTGGGTCCTCGAGCCAGAAGAAGCAATGATTGCTACCTTCCAAACGCCAGTTGTAGTGTAGAGGCTCGCACCTTTTGAGGTTGAGGTTGCCATGCCCGCGCCCCCATTCACAGTTCTTAGAGCACCTCCTCCCATCCAGTATGATATCCATGCTGTCCCATGGGATTACAAAAAAGGAAAGGCAAAAGTGGAAGAAGCAGACGCTGCAGCATGAGTGACTAGATCCGGAAGAATTTACACTCCCAAAAATTTGGTTCAGGGTAGCTCTAGCAAATCCAAGGCACCAATTGTAGAGCTCGAAGATCAAGGTGTTTGGAAGAAGGTGCAAGCCAAAGAGTACTCTGTTGTTGAGCAATTAAGCAAAACCCCATCCCAAATATCCATCCTGTCGCTGCTGCAATCTTCCGAAACTCATCTGAACGCTCTTCTGAAGGTCCTGGGTGAAGCCTATGTCCCACCTAGCATCACTCATGGGGAGGTGGCCAAATGGTTGGGCAGATATTTGAAGCCTACATGATATCTTTCCATGAAGATGAGCTACCATTCGAAGGAACATCCCACAACAAGGCTCTGTATATTTCCACTCAATACCAAAACAAGGTCATCACCAAAGCTTTGGTTGATTCAGGCTCTGGTTTACATATTTGCCCTTTAAGCACGTTGATAAGGCTGGGCGTGGATAGTGCGAAGATCCAAACCTGGAAGATGGATGTGAGGGCATTTGATGGCTCTCAGAGGGGTACTATTGGAGAAATAACTTTGGACATGCTCATTGGTCCTGCCACCTTCCCAATAGCGTTCCAGGTTTTGGACATTCCGTCCTCATACAACCTGTTGCTGGGTCGCCCTTGGATTCACATGGCTGGAGCAGTTCCTTCTACTCTTCATCAATGCTTAAAGTTTGAATGGGATCATGAAGAAGTTATAGTCCATGGGGAAAGAGGACACCCTGTATATGCGATCGAAGGAAGAGATCATCTAGATGGTGAGATGTACCATACAGTGGAGCTTGTCGGTAACCTTGAAATCAACCGTGGTTCAGCCAGAAGATCATAGACATGATGGCGTGGTTTGTTTTCGAACTTGGAAAGGGTTTGGGAGCTAAATTGCAAGGAATAATCGAACCTGTACAACCTGTTCGTCATTCAACCACTTTTGGCCTGGGATATGAATATACTACTGAGGAGTGGCTTGACTGGCAACCACCTAGAGATGGGTACTACTATCCATTGAAGAAACCCATACCGCCGTTGCACCAATCATTTCGATCAGCAGGGTTCATGGGAGGCATCACTGATAAGCTTCTAGATGGCATGAAGGGTTTGTCTCTGACCAAGGAGGAAGGAACGGTCTGCAATGTCGTGATCAACGAGGAGGAGAAAGGGGACCTTAGAGGAAGCAAGGAAGCAAAGACCAGCATCAACAATTGGACCTCAACTCCGTCCAGACCTCTTGGGTATCTGGGTAGCTTTGGAAGATGTTTTCTATCAAGTTTTTTTAAATTCTTCAATAAAAAGCTTTGCAACTCTAGTCCTCTTTTAATGTTTCAAATGCTAGTATTTTGAAACTTTTAAGTTTCAGTGATAAAGTTCTTTTCCCCATTTATTTAATATCCTATATTTATGTGTGCTTTATTCTTTTTCCAGCAAAATTTGTTATAAAAATGTTGAATTTGAGACTATGGCACATAATGAGACCGCACAACTTAACATTAATGACCTAGAAGAGGTCGAAGAAGGGGAAGTCCCCAAAGAGCTAATCAGAAAGGTTGAGGAATTTGAGGAAAAGCCCATTATGAACTTAGTAGAAACAGAAGCAGTTAATCTGGGAAGTTCGGAGATAATACAAGAGACCCGAGTAAGCATCCATATGACGGAAGATGATAAGAGATAATATACCGAGTGTCTCCTTGAGAATAAGGACATTTTCGCTTGGTCCTATGCATACATGACAGGGCTAAGCACTTCAATAGTAGCTCATCGGTTGCCTACTGATCCAGCCTGCCCTCCAGTGAAGCAGAAGCTCAGAAAATACAAGCCTGAGTTGAGTTTGAAAATCAAGGAGGAAATATCTAAGCAATTAGAGGCCGGAATTCTTCAAGTTACGGAGTATCCAACTTGGCTTGCAAACGTCGTTCCAGTGCCCAAGAAAGACGGAAAGGTTAGAGTTTGTGTGGATTATCGGAATCTCAACAAGGCTAGTCCCAAGGATAATTTTCCATTGCCCAACATACGCATCTTGATTGACAATTGTGCTAAGCATAAAACACAATCATTCATGGATTGCTTTGCCGGTTATCATCAAATCGAGATGCACAAGGACGATGCTGAGAAAACCACTTTCATCACACCGTGGGGGGTCTATAACTACAAAGTGATGCCTTTTGGGTTAAAAAATGCTGTGGCTACATACATGAGAGCAATGACCACTTTGTTTCACGACATGATCCATAAGGAAATTGAAGTTTATGTGGATGACGTCATCATCAAATCAAAGAAGGGTTCGAATCATTTGGATGATCTTCGAAAGTTCTTTGCCAGACTGCACAAGTATAACCTAAAGCTGAATCCAGCAAAATGCATCTTTGGTGTTCCTGCTGGGAAGCTACTTGGCTTCATTGTCAGCCGACGGGGTATAGAATTGGATCCATCAAAAATTAA
The DNA here is from genome assembly GCA_029582245.1 of Solanum etuberosum. Taxonomy (NCBI): domain Eukaryota; kingdom Viridiplantae; phylum Streptophyta; class Magnoliopsida; order Solanales; family Solanaceae; genus Solanum; species Solanum etuberosum. Next base: position 4,177 of record JAJONR010001738.1, read on the forward strand.
GGCCATTCGTGATCTTCCTCCACCAAAAAATAAGAAAGAGGTAATGAGTTTCCTAGGGCGACTTAACTACATCAGCCGTTTCATAGCCTAGTCTACCGTCATTTGTGAGCCTATTTTCAAATTGTTGAAGAAGGATGCTGCGATAAAATAGACGGACGAATGTCAACAGGCATTTGACAAGATCAAAGATTACTTGTCCAATCCTCCTGTGTTGGTTCCACCCGAATCAGGTAGGCCACTGTTATTGTACATATCAGTATTGGACAATGCATTCAGCTGTATTTTGGGGTAACATGATGAAACGGGAAAGAAAGAGCAGGGGATATATTACATGAGCAAGAAGTTCACGTCATATGAAGCTCGATATTCTCTATTAGAGCGTACCTGTTGTGCTTTAACTTGGGTTGCCCAGAAGTTGCGACACTACCTTTCTTCGCACACTACTTATCTGATTTCAAGGATGGATCCTCTGAAGTATATTTTCCAAAAGCCTATGCCTACAGGTAAACTAGCCAAATGGCAGATACTATTGAGCGAGTTTGACATAGTATATGTTACACAAAAAGTTGTGAAGGCACAAGCGTTGGCAGATCATATGGCGGAGAACCCTGTAGATGATGATTATAGACCATTGAGGACTTACTTTCCGAATGAGGAAGTAACTTTCGTGGGGGAAGACATCTCAGAAGAATATGATGGTTGGAGAATGTTCTTCGATAGAGCTAAGAATTTGAGTGGGTGTGGCATCGGAGCTGTTTTGATTTCACCAACTGGGCAATATTATCCGGTATCGGCGAAACTCAGATTCCTTTTCTCAAATAATATGGCTGAATATGAAGCTTGCATATTGGGACTCCGACGGGCGATTGATTTGGATGTCCAAGAAATACTGATAATAGGAGATTCAGACCTATTGATTCATCAGGTTCGAGGAGAATGGGCAACTAAGAATCGTAAGCTGTTGCCATACTTGGAGTGCGTGCATAGGTTGTGCAATAGGTTCATCAAGACAGAATTCAAACATGTACCAAGGATCCAGAATGAATTCGCAGATGCCTTAGCCACTTTATCTTCTATGATTCAACATCCCGATCATAATTATATCGATCCCATTTACATTCACATATATGAGCAACCAACATACTGCTTTCACGTTGAGGAAGAGCCCGATAGAAATCCTTGGTACGATGACATTCAGGAATATTTAAAGAACGGTGAGTATACAGAAGATGCAACAAGTGTACAAAAGCGCACAATTCGAAGGTTAGCGAATCAGTTCTTTCTAAGCGGAGAAATCCTTTATAGGAAGACTCCCGACTTGGGGTTACTAAGGTGCGTCGAAGATGGAGAAGCTAGTAGGTTGATTGAAGAGATACACGCAGGAACATGCGGTCCTCACATGAACGGTTTTACTTGGCAAAGAAGATTTTGAGATCGGGATATTTCTGGTTAACCATGGAGACAGACTGCATTCGCTATGTTCAAAAGTGTCATCAATGCCAGACTCATGCAGATATGATCCGAGTTCCTCCCAACGAACTCCATGTTACTAGTTCACCTTGGCCATTTGCAGTATGAAGCATGGACGTCATTGGTCCAATCGAGCCAGCAGCATCCAATGGACACAAATTTATTCTTGTTGTAATCGACTACTTCACCAAGTGGGTCGAAGCCACATCGCACAAATCGGTGACAAAGAAGGTTGTAGATGACTTCGTCAAAAATCATATTATCTGTAGGTTCAGGATTCCTAAGTCAATCATCACTGATAACGGAACCAACCTAAATAGTGATTTGATGAGGTCGTTGTGTGAGAAGCTCAAAATCAGTCATCGGAACTCTATAGCTTATAGACCCCAAATGAACGGAGCAGTGGAAGCTGTAAACAAGAACATCAAGAGGATATTGCACAAGATGATCGATAATCACAAACATTGGCATGAAAAGCTACCCTTTGCCTTGCTGGGATATCGTACTACTGGGGCTACACCTTATTTTCTAGTATATGGTAATGAAGTTGTGATACCTGCTGAAGTAGAGATACCATCTCTGAGGATTATTCAGGAAGCAGAGCTGAGTGATGCTCAGTGGATACAAATTCGGTCGGATAATCTGGCATTAATAGACGGAAGAAGGATTAATGCCGTCTGTCACGGTCAACTCTATCAAAATAGAATGGCCAGAGCTTTCAACAAAAAGGTCAGACCCAAACATTTCTCACCTGGGCAACTGGTTTTGAAGCGGATATTCCCAAATCAAGATGAAGCAAAAGGTAAATTCTCACCAAACTGGCAGGGTCCATATATAGTCTCTCGGGTATTGACAGGCGGAGCACTCATACTTGCAGAAATGGATGGAGAAGTTTGGCCCAAACCCATCAACTCAGATGCGGTGAAGAGATATTACATTTATGTTTGTTTCATGCGCTTTTACTTTGTAATTGGAACTACATCAGACCTGATTCCCGTTTAAGAGGGGATACGTAGGCGCTCCTATGGAGTTCGGTCTTATCATAATAAAAATCATCATTTTCCCCTTTATTGTGTAACTGGGTCAGGATTTTTGAAAGTGTCTCAAAAATTCCATCAAAAAGCTTTTCCTCGCAAAATCTCGATACTGGGGCAGAATTTTTGAGAGGAACTCAAAAATTCCATCAAAAGTATTTTCTTCTCGCAGATTAGTAACTGGGGCAGAATTTTTGAGAGGGTCTCAAAAATTCCTTCAAAGAGCATCTCCTCACAAATCCAGACCGGGGCAGAATTTTTGAGAAGATCTAAAAAATTTACAGCAATCAAATTACAATCTACAACGGCAGAGAATTTTTCAATGCCTTGCAAAATCTTGTGAAGCGTATAAGATTCGAAGGAACCTTGCTCAATCGGATGATTGTAAAGTCTCAAAAATTGTGTCATAGTCAAAGATTCAACAATACTTTTTCAAATTAATATTTTCAAAAGCTTTTTCAAATTTTCTCTCCTCCTCTATTTACATTTTCTTCAAAGCAATGCCCGGACAAGTCTGGATGGAAAATCAAAGGAGCATACTAGTCAAATCAAGGATAACAGATCAACCTCCCCTCTTATAAACTCACAATTTTTCTTTGAAAGCAGAAAAGACAGGTACATATCGCCCGAGGGACCAAGCTACTTTATATTGAGCCCGACAATCGCCAGTCAATGGCACCATATCCTTCCAATAGGATCAAGCTACATAATTCCGATCTCAAAAATTGCCAACAAATGACACTCAACCCTTCCAACAAGCAAAGGTCTAGGATGCTCTCAACTATTATATTGCATTGAGTCTGGAAATTGCATTGAACCCGAGAACTGCATGTGCCCGAGATTGCATGCGCCTGGTATTGCATTAAGCCCGATGTTGCATTGTGCCTGGAGAATGCATGCGCTCAATATTGCATTGTGCCCGAATATTGCATTATACCCGAATAATGCGTATGCTCGATATTACATTATGCTCGATATTGCATTGTGTCCGAAAAATGCATGTGCCCGATATTGCATTGTGCCCGAAAAATGCATGTGCCCGATAATGCATTGAGCCTGAGAATTGCGTTTTGCCCGAAGATTGCATGTGTCCGATATTGCATTGAGCCCGATATTGAATTATGCCCGGAGAATGCATTGTGCCCGATATTGCATTGAGCCCAAGAATTGCATGAGCCCGAGAATTGCATGTGCCCGAAATTGCATTGTGACCGAGAATTGCATTGTGCCCGAGATTGCATTGTGCCCCAAAATTGCATGTGTCCGAATACATCTGTACATAGTAACTATTGAATCAAACCACAAGATGCTCGAATTACATCAAAACAGATACACTCTCTTTACTCATTATTTATATTCCGAAGGTGTCATGGTCTAAAGGCATCATCTTTCATGGCCCGCAGACATCATATCATGGCCTAAGGATTTAATTTCCGTCTATCATGAACTGAAGGTGTCATAGTCTAAGGGCATCATTTTTCATGGCCCACAGACAACATTTGCATGACCTGAGGATTTAAGTTTTGCGTATCATGGCCCTAGACATCATAGCCTAAGACATCATCTTCATATTCTTGAGGCAAATATCATGGTCTATATGGAAAATTGCTTCATGTTTACATTTACCGTTCATTTGATATATCTTCTCTAATCACTTTATTTAGTCATATTACGAGCTACATATTTGTAGAGACTGATATTTTGCAGATAAGATCAATTGCCCTCTCAGCTACGTTTATCCTGTTTACATATTTATCGTAACGAAGTCCTTCTCAATCCTTTGCTACTCGTATTTACTGCTCTTCATCTGATCCTTTGCTTAAACTGGAAATCGCTTTGTCATGCTCTTCTCGCTACTCTAATCCTATCCATTCAAGCCGATATCGTTCCCGTTCGAATATCATACCACTTTTCAATTTTTAGGAGCTTCGTTTGTTCCTAAATCTAGAACTACACACGACCTGATTCTCGTAAAACCAGAGATATGTAGGCGACTTAATACCAAAGTCTCGGTCGTACCCTTTTCCAACTCTATATCATTTCAATAGATCCAACAGACATCTCTCACCGGTCGGACAAAATCGGCTACTAAGTCAACGTTGGTTTTTCGACAATTCATCCTTCATTCTCATGCAACCAAGGGGCAGCTGTTGACACCCAGTTTTGACCGACCTATAACCCTTTCGGAAGTGCTATTCGATTAAGTATGTATTTTTAAAACATATTTCGAGTTTAAAACCTTAATCAATTTTGTCTAAAAAATTATATATTTTTGTATGCGTATTTTATAATTTGCCAAAATTATTGTAATTAAATTATATTTATCGATAGTTAAACTCGAAATATTTATTTTACTTATTTAGTAATTTTTTTTTTAATTTAGTTGTGTTTAATTATGAGAAAATATTTTAATAAGTGTAGTATCTTATTAATTGAATAGCATTTCCTTAATTTCCCTCCAAATCATTTAAATTTTAGCCTATTCTATTCTAATTTCTTTCAATTCTAGCCATTCCAAATCCAACCAATCCAATCTGATTTAAAGATCCTATCTTCTAATCCGAACCGTTAATCTCGTTCAATTCCATCCTAGCCGTCCATCTTAGAATAATTCAACGGCTTAGATCAATTTATCATTTCTTTCCTATTTTTTAACCTAAAAGACCCATACCCTAATTTTATTCTCATTCTTCCTCTTCAACAAGAGAAGTGCCGCAGCACTCTCCTCCTTCCTCTTTGCTGCTGACTGGCGGCCACCACCGGCGAGGCCATCAATTGCCAGTCGCCTCCATCGACCTTCCTCCTCCCCTCTCCCTCTCCGGTGCCTTCTCTCTCCCTCCGCCTGCTTCTCCGATGAGGATCGAAAGAGCCAACAGCGCCACCCTCTCCCACCTCTCCTCCGCTTCTTACTTCTCTTCTCAACGAGAACCGGCGACCAGTTAAGCTACCAGCAAACACCAGCAGCGAGGACAGCCAGCCAGGAGAGGCCACCAGCGAGCAGCAGCTCCAGCCCTAATACCTCCCTCCATTCCCTTCTCTTCTCTGGTGAAGAACAATAGCCACCAAGCGACCTCCAGCCTGCATGCTCCGGCGAAGCCAGCAGCTCTGGCCAACGACTATTTATTAGAAAACGGATCTTAATAGATCCGTTCAGGTTATTTCTCTTGCTCAATTTAGTATGCTATTTTTAGTGATTATGAAGTTTTGTTATTCTTTATTGTTTGCTCCTTGTAAAAATCATGTCGTCATAAAAGTGTTATTGCTTTGGCGATTTCCTGTTTCTATCAACTATTATTGTTTGTGATTTGCTTCCCCTTTAAAGTCACATTTTAAGCCTTTGGTTAAAAGATTATAATTTTGTTTTTGCCAATTTTCGGGTTGGGTATGTTTTGGTATATGATTATTCACTGATTTTACTTGCATATTTCACTCCGTAAACGACTATACACACTCTTAATTTAGAAATAGATTGAGTTGTATGTTTAGCTCATTTATAGTGTGGTTTGTCTCGTTGATTGATTAATTGATTATGGGGCTTGTTTATGGCAAAGTCCAATATATTTGATTGCTTGTGATTTGTAAATAACCGGTAGTACATTATTATTTATGGGCATGGTCGACTGATTTGTCTTCCATGTGTATTTTAGTGTTCTTCCCGTATTTAAGTGTAGGATAGATCTTTAATTACTCTGGTTATATGGTAAAACCATTGATACAGGGATGTTGACATTTGACTGTAAGAGGTAATTATTCTCTTTCCTTTAAACAATTATTATTTGTCTTACTTGATTTTTGCATATTATTTATCTGTAAACTGATCGTAGTTGCCTTAATTAAAATAGGAAGATTCTTACGTAAATCTATTTTGGGTAAAAAGGGTCGATTGATTGCTTTATTGATTAATTAATTGATTCGCTTTGCTTTAGTTAAGATTGAAAAGATTTCTTAATTGCTTTTATATTTGGTAAAAAATAAATAAATTAACCAAAATCCGATTTGGCTCTCCTTTTCAATAAGGAAAATAATTAGTTAATTTAATCTAATTTATTCTCTTCCCTTCTCTGCCCGACTCCCTTTCACTATATAAAGAGAGGCTCTCATTCTTGTTAAGGAAGACAGGGGAATACTTGAAAGAAAATATATTACTCTACTTAAAAGAAAATAATTTCCGGTGAATTTTAAGAAATGCTTCTCCACTTGATTTTGCTGTGTTCGGGTTGATTCTTGGAGTAATTTTATCTTCTTTGCTGATAACTAATCTGCTTAATCGGTTAGATTTATTATTTGAATTACTTCATCTTAATTTAATATATAGCATAAGGTTTACATGCTTTAGTGTGCATGAATAAATAAAAGAAGCGTTCGGGTCAGTTATCTTATGTGTGACGTTATTTGCTTATTTGTTTAAATTCTTGTATATGTGCTCGTGTTTTGGTTTATGTGTATTGAGGCAACCATGAAATGTTTAATCTTGTCATATGTACTTGTTCATATCTTTCGTTATCCTTTAGCAGGTTTGAACACAAAGTTCAAGATATGAAGAGTCGTCATGGGAGGGAAACAATAGACGAACTGGTCTTATTTAATTTGTATTTTGTATATTATTTAATTTCTATTATTGTCGTGTAATAATTATTTGTATAACTCTAACTCTAGTATATATATGAAATAACTTTGGGGATAGTCTAAGGAGGGAGGGGATTCGACGTGCTACTTGTTACTTTATCGTGATTATTTGTTGTTAGAAAGCATGCCTATAGGGATGTGACTATCTACTTTATCGTAACTATTTGTTGTCATCTCTTCTACAGAGTTGTTCTAAAAAACAAAATTAGCTATTACTAACATGAATTTATCAACTATTTTTACTTATGATAAAGCAAAGCTCTAATCTACCTAACAATTCGGTATGCGATAATAAAGTAATTTATAACTTTTTACATGCTTATCACCTTGTGTTATTTGCACCACTGATTATCTTTCAGGTAAAATAATTCCTTGTTTAAATAACTCATTTTCTATATCAGAAATAACTTAGATACCATGCTTATAGGATCTAAATGATCTTTATATATTTGGGTGTAGAAACCATGCATATAGGTTGAATAATCGTTATCTTATTCTTCGCCTAGAAACTATGTCTATAGAATTTAACGAATAAGATCAATATGTTAATTAATTAAGTCTTGAATTAATTGTAGCATGTTAATAACCAGTGTTAATAATGACATGTTAATTGATTAAAAATCATGCCCATAGGACTGCATTAATAAGACTGATAATATAATTTTAGCATGATAATCAGTTGATTTTAATATGGGTCAGCATGTTAATCACTTAGATATTAGGTCTATAGGCTTCTAATAATTTTCAGCATGTTAAATGACTGAAACAAATCTGCTATGCATATTTTCTGCTCATTGTTAAGTTTTTTTTTTTTTGCAACACATTTATTTTCTGACAGTTACAATAACCTAATAAACAGTCCAGCATGCTAAGACTGTTTTTAAATACTCTGGCCTGTTGAATCTGCCTGAAATAATTATGGTAATGAACTGTTTGCCACTTCTAATCAACTAATAAATAATACCTCCCCCTTGATTACAATCCGATTAAAATAAATAAATTCTGCACTAGGTCATAATTTTCTGCCCTTTTATTTATTAATTATTATACTGTTGTATTACTTGCTCAAATGTTTGTATGCCACACTTTGCATGATCCTCTTCACTTTAATTGTGTTTTGTAAGCATGTTAAATAACCTAAATCTAGAGGCCACTATGAGATTCGTGTGCTAAATATTCGTCCAATTTATTTTGCTTGGTGTCTAGAGGGCCTAATTAAGCAACATATATTTTCCTTTGGTCTAAACCTCCCTAGTAGTAGTCCAATGCCTCTTGGACATTAAGCGGGGACGCTAGGCACCTTCTAGGACGTGATGCATGCGGAAGGTGGGGTAGGGGTAGTTAGGCCCTTTACGGAGATGATGAAAATCAACTCAGGCTTAAAACGATAAACATTGGTTTTGTCTTTCCGAATATTAAGTCGACCGAATAATAAGTCGAGCGCTGATCCGTAAAGTGTGTTAATCTAGATTCCATGGTCTCCCCTCCCCTTTTCCCTTTTATTTGTTTATAATTACAACTGTTTTGGGGAAGCTTAAAAAAATAAATTTGTTTCGCCCATCTAATTGTGTTAATTCTGTCTTCTCGCTTATCTTCTTTAATCGTTTCCTGTTATTATTTGTTATTATTTCATTTATTATACCGCCTAGCTCGCATGCTTAAATAAATAACATAATAAATTTTAGCGACCTTAATTGCTACTCGTAACCCCCACATAAATTGTATGAGATACGACCGGGACCCACATTTGTGGACCTCGAGGGATGCTTAACACCTTCCCCTCGAGGTAATTTGACCCCTTACCCGATCTCTGGTTCGTTGACCCTTTAGTTAGATTAGTTAGGTTAGATAGGTGCCCTAACGCGCCTTAATTCGTTAGGTGGCGACTCTTCAATACAACCCAAAACCCAAAAAGAGTTGTTAGGTCGTGCACCAAAACCCATTTTACGAAAAATGGGGGCGCGACAGTAATTACTAATTACTAAAGTTGCTGAGTCTCAATGGGTAGGCTAGGTTTTGAATACAATAGCCATCTCACGATCAACTATTATGTTTCAAGTGAGTGCTCTCGAACCTCAACAATCTTAACATTACCAAACAACACAATTCCTTAATTAACCCACTTTCTCAAGCTGGGTTTGTAAAGACGCAATCAAACCCACTTTCTCAAGCTAGATTTTAAGGACACAATCAACACAACTATTAATCAATCATTATACTCTAATACCTCTTTCTCAAGCAAGAATAGAGAGCTAAGCTAGAACTGAATTTGCAACTTCAGTTTATCAATTAAAACATGAACAAACAATTGAACCCACTTTAAAACAACATTAAAATCAACAATTAATAACACCCATTATATAATTAATGAATTCGACTACATGATCACACCCCTAAGGTAAGGGGTTTTAACCAAACATAGCAGAAAACAAAAAATCGTTACCAACAAAGTTTTCTATTTGAATTGCTAACGATTTGCAATACCAAAATACTGAAATCAAATCCAAAATATTACAATCTCCAATTCTAGATCCCCAAACTTCTCTAAGAATGTTAACCAATGTGAAAAATTTAAAAACTCTCAAAGACCCAGGAATACACAGTATGCCCTGGAAAACTATTCAAAAAATGAATTTATACGTTCCCAAAATCTCAGCACGGAGTCCAGTTGGTGAAGTAAGTCGAGCTCGCCGATCAACTTGGCGAACCGCCGAGTGGTGCTTCTTCACTCCTTTTGGTTTGACTCCTGCAACAATTTGTTCTGGAATTTAAGGTGAGCAAGATCGTGATCGCCGATCCATTTGGCGAGTCACCGAGTCATCCTTTTTCTCACCAAGTTGGTTTGGAATATGGGCCACTTTGCTGGAACTTTAGGCGAGCTGGAGGCTCACTCGGCAAGTCGTCGAGTGGCTTTTGTGAGCTCCAACTTCTCTTCTCTTCAACTTTTTCGCTCCTTTTCGCATCGTAATGTCATTTCCTTTCCTTTAAGCCTTTATTGTTTCATATTAACATTAGTTAGGAGCACAAAATTGGCATTGAGGACACTATATCATTGAATAATAAGCCCTAAATGAATCAAAATTGTCCGAACTTAAACATTTGCTTGTCCTCAAGTAAAACACAACATCAATCAGGTCAACAAGGATGTCTACAAATAGTGCTCCTTGAGACTTAACATGAATGCACACAAAGTTCAATCTACACATTCAATGTTCAATTGTGCACAAAAAGTTTCAAACTGTGACTAGTTATCAGCAATTAGAGTTCAAGCTCACAATACTCACTTCAAATGCAAATTCATGCTCAACAAGAGTATTCGAATGCCCTCGCATCAAGAATGATTACATGTTCTCACAAGCCAATCAAAGACTACCATTTAAGGAATTGAAATCAACTCTCACACTCCCAATGAGAAACACATGCATGATTTTACCTATAAGTTTGCCCGTATTTTCCAACCAACACATCATTCGGCTCATGTAAGATCAAAAAGGTCTTTCAAGGCTTGTAATTGGGTTGAGGGTACATGTATGATCATTTTTGCTTAGTTACTTCTACCTTCATGAAGCATGACTCAAATTTCAGTTCTTCTCCTTTTCTTTCATTCTTTTCATCTTCACAACTAATCCTCGGCATATTCAAAGCACATAATTTTTTTTTGGTAAGTCTCATTGAACACCCCTTTTATTTATACAATGCACGGTTGATACAAATTTTTCAATTTTTTTCTTTTTCTCTCATTTTCTCTCATTTTTTTTATATATATGGAGGGGTTCCATATTTTCTTAAACACAAGTTCCTAAGGATGAATTTCATGAACTTCTTGCTCGATTTATTTCCTATTCAAACAAACCAATGCTTCTCGAAGGTTTTAGGTGGGAAGGACAAGTTCATTTATGTTCAAGTTTCATCCAAAGAAAAGGTTAGGATCAAATGGTGCCAAGCTAGGTTCACACACTCACAAGGTGGTCACACAAAGGTATAGTAATTAGGTTCACTCTCAAATATTTATGCCTAAGATCATGTCCTTCATTCACCAAAGTTAGTCAATTGGACCAACGGGGCAAGTTCTAGGTATCACCATGCACATATTTCAAGCAAACCTCACCACACAAGGCATTAAAAACAATCATTGATCATGACTCTACAAGATAAGCTCGCGTTCAACGATCATTACAAGACTCACTTTGACAATCGACTAGTCACAATGAGATGCTAAGAGTTTACACATGACTTGTACCACTCAAATTGCCTCGTTGGACTTGCATAAACATATTGTTCATTAAGAGCACTATTCAAGTCAACGTTATTGATCGCAACCGACACTCAAATCTACAAGAGAACAATAATCACCCACAATCACGCAATTAGGAGAGAAACCAATGAAATAAAGCCAACATTCACATTTCATCAATGAGGAGAAGTTTGAACAAAAACAGCAAAACACAAACTATCCAAAAGACAAAATAAAAACAAAATACAAATAATATCCAAAAGGAGGCTAGGCATAACAATAACACCTCGAACTTATACTACACAGTGTCCTCAATGTGCACCAAAAATTGAATGGCTCAAAAGTAAAGAAAGTGGAGGGAGAGTAAAAATCCCCTGTCAGGCTAAGCCTGGGATGACTCAGCACATTTGGGGTGGCCTCAATCTGGGCATCAGTGCCCGACTCGACTCCAACTATAGAAATTGGTGTAACAACCTCCTATGTGGGCTGAGACCCACTCGAGCCAATCATGGATGTGTCGCGCAGTGACGCCTCTGTAGCCACCCCTACTTAATCACCCTCCAGGTCCTCCAGATCCTCAAACACTATCTCATCACAAGCTCCTAGCTCCTCCTCATCCGTCTCAGGTGTGTCAGACTCATCATCCTCATCAGCTATAACACCATCTCTGGTCACAGTAGCTAGAGGGATCTCAGAAACAACTGGCATATCAACACTAGGGTCCTCGGGCACACATTGCCCCACAACATCAATATATCAGTGGATTTAAGCTCATCAACATCACGTCGGAGACCGTTAATATCAACCTTCAAGGGTGTCACATCCCAGAGCTATGGTCCGACGTCTCGCAAACCTCTACCTGTACAGTTAGAGCAACTAAAGCTGCCTGGTAGGCCATGATCATCTCTCGGTGTGCTCTTAACTCCTCCCGAATGGGAGCCAATACGGCCGCTATCGGGCGGTCGATCATAGAAGGTACAACAACCTCAACCCTCACAACCCTCACATCTGATGAATAGGAAAAGTTGCCCATCTTGTAGATCATAGTCTGTGTCAAGGGGAGACGGGAAGCAGTAGTAGGGGCAGGTGCAGTTGAGGTAGAAGTGCTGGGTATACCTGTCGGCTCAACCATTGGTGTAGATTGAGGGGCATCGTCCTTCATGGCCTTAACATCGACCACCAGAGAAGTATCTACCGGTGCTTTCTTCTTTCTCTCAGTCTCATCCTATGTGTATTCAACTTCAATCCTCCGAATGTCGGACGACGATGCTGGAGTCACCTCTGTATCTGTCTTTTCCATAAACAGTATGCCAGCCCGCCGACACAAATCACTATTCAGTACTGGAAATGGTAATGAAGTTTGGTTTTGTTTTGCCCTCATCACCATCTGCTGGGAAATAATTACCCCGAGATTCAAGCGCTCCCTATCAAGAATACAACCTAGCAGTGTAGCCTTAGAATTTTGGATAATTGATTCATTTTGAGAAGACATGAGGGTATTGGAGATGAACCTAAGCCAATAACGAGCGGTTACATGCAAATCCTTCTTCTCAATCACCGCTCCTGATTCTGGCCAGAGAGGATAGGCATTTCTCAGCAACGGGGCCAACCGCCCCTTCAATTCTTCCAGCATTTTGGTCTTTACCTTGTCGGCCAGCGAGTGAATGGTGCGTGTGGTGCAGTCAAATAAATCATTGATGTCGGTCTCGCTGTACTGCACCTTATTGCCTCGCACCTCTACATAGTCTACCGGTGCAATCAACCCAGCTCTCTTCATCCCTTTCGGGATCAACTCTGCATAACCTGCATAAAACTCTCGAACCCATGAAGGAACATAGGGATTCAGGGCTTGGTGAACTGCTGAAACTTGTGGAAGCGCAACGTCTCCCACACATCCGGATACCGGTCTACCAAACCATCTGTAGACAAATGCTTCTCCTCTAAAATGGTTCGCAAGCCAGCGGCCTTCAGTCAGTTCATAGAACGAGGAGGATGGACTGGGGCCGCGGGCACTTGAGGTGCCTGTACTGCTGGAGGTGCTGGATGGCATGCTGGATCATGAATTGATTTGGATCGTTGCTTCGAGCGCTTCTGCTTGAGTAACTCCCCCTCAGTCGCCGGTGTGTGAATAGGGGTCCTTGACCGCACATCCTCCTCTTTCTCAGACTCAGAGGTGGTAAGTTAAGTGGAGTCTATGCCCAAGTTGTCTGATGAGCTCGAAATCGAGCTGGAACTTTCCACCACTCGCTTCTTCCCTTTTCCCTTACATTCCCCTAAGGAGGCTTAGGACAAGTGGCCCGGAGAAGTGTGACCTTTGTTGTAATTACGACCATTTTTGCCTTTTTTCTGAGGTGCTGGACCTCTCACCGGAAGCTTTGGTCTAGCCATATCTTTAGCAAAACACAAACAAAGCACATGTGGTTTCAAAGGGTTAGCAAAATCTCATATTCAAAAAGTTGCAGGAAAACTCGCTAAACAACTCGGCGAGCATAAGAGGGCTCGCTGAATTTTACGGAGAAATTTAACAACAATTCAGCACAAAAGAATGAGATGCAAGTCCATTCGGCGAGTCGCCACGCTAACTCGGTGATAAGAGAATGCCTCGCCGAATGTTATAGAAATATTTAGCCAAAAAGGGTGTCAGAAAGGCGAAGCTAAAACAATTCGGCAAGTCGCCGAGTCAACTCGGTGAGCACAAGCATATCGCTGAAAGTTACAGATTAATTCACCAATATTTCAGGTCCAAAAGGCGATAATGAGGGTCAATTGGCGAACCACTGAGTCACTCGGCAAGCTCGACTCAACTCGCCAAATGTCCCAACGTGCTAGATTTCTACCCCAAAATGCAATTCTCAATGCACAACCTACGACAACCAATTTCATGCCCAATTCTATGCAATTCAAGCCTACCCACAACGATTACCTACCCCGAGGTACTCACACTCCCCCCAATTGATCTAGATTCGACCAAACAACAATTTTTCCCTTAAGAATGACGCTACCCAATCCATCATTGGGCAAATTCGAGTTGTTTGGTGGAACTTGGATTACTTAGACCTTACCCACACAAAACCCAACATGCAAACCTGCAATTTACACACTTTAAATGCTAATCTCAAACTTATTTAGGTTTAACGAGATATTAGGCATTTTTGAGTTTGAAAAAGATATTAACGAACAATTTAACACAGAATCAAAGCATATCATAGATCTATGAACCACTCAAACACATCTTCGACACAAGTTTTGTAATTTAAAAACAAGTTCAGACAACCAACCTCAAGTTCAGAAACACGACACTAAGGCAAAGGGAAACAATGGGCAACACTTTAGATTCCGAGCACACAAGGATACCCACAAAAATTGAAATGAAAACTATGATCTAAAATCTGAATGCAAATGTGCAAGAGTCAAAAATTTCAAAATAAGGAGAAGGTTTGAATTTAAAATGGTTGAAAGGTCTTTGACCTTTAAGTTCGCGCCTCACCCGGCGAGGCTCATTAACACCGTTGATCCACTCAGCGAATCGCCGAGTGGACTTTAATTTACCGAATCAACAAAATCTCAGCCTTCCAGTTGGTCCAAAAGGTGAGACATGTCGGGCTCGACGAATCACCTAGTGGACTCTAGCTCGCCCAATTGCCCATTTTCTCCAAATTTCGAATTTCAACCTACACATCCAACAAACATTATTCAAAACAAAAAGTAAAACTTGGGTTCCCTCCCAAGAAGCGCCTTATTTAACGTCGTGGCACGATGTGGCCATGTGATCATGGCTCATTTTTTGGGTTTACCAAAGTATCACTAGGGAGACCCCTTTTTGGTCTTAGATTTAAATGAGCCGAGATCTTACCCATCTGATCTTCAAGCTGCTTAATGGAAGCCGAGTGCGAAGTCATTGATTGATTTAGAGAAAAGAAATTGTCTTTAATCTCCTTGAGTATCTTGTCTGATCCTTCCACCCTTTTCAAGATATGAGTAAGATTATCCGGAAAAATATTGCAATAACACATTATCCGGCAACCCGTGAGTCGGACATTGGATCAACAACTTTTGGAACCTCAACCATGTTTCATGGATAGGCTCACCATCAATTCCTTTGAAGTTCTGAATATTATCCCTCAACTTAACCATCTTCAAGGGAGGGAAAAAACTTTCATAAAACACTTTCGTGAGCTCTTCCCAAGAAGTGATTGATTCCCTTGGTAGTTCGGTCAACCACTTCGTTGCTTCCCCCATTAGAGAAAAGAGAAACAAACGGAGTCAGACTGACTCTTAGGTGATGTTCTTGAAGGAAACGGTCAACACACATCCACGAAGTTTCAGATGAGCTCATGAGCTAGTCCCCCAAAGAGACCCTTCATTTGCAACAACTACAACATCGTGATGGTCACATGAAACACCGCATTACCCACAGTTGGAGGCAATCGAATAGAACCCGTACTTCCCAGTTAATCTTCATTGACATCGTGCAAGTTTCCGATGTCATCATTATTCCTGAGTTGACTTGCATTACTCCCGTTCACACTCATTTGTTCACCTACTTTTGAGCAATCAACAAGAAAAAAAATAAGACAATTCAACTACAATAAAATTAGTTCATGAAAACACTTCAATAAGAGAATTCTAAAAACCACTCCCCGGCAACGGTGCTATTTTTTATAATGCTCAACTACAATTCATCCAATTCTAAGTGTAGGTGGTCACTAACAAGTATAAACCCAACTAAGAGTTGGGGTCGATCCCACAAGGAGTGATACGGTAGAGAATTTAATTAGTAAGTAAATATGTGTCCTAATCGTTTGTAGATGTAAAGGTTTCATAACATGAAATTAAATCACGAAGTTTCAATGATTAATATCAAATGGAGGGATTAGTAACCAATTTGTGGCTAAGAATAACTAACACGGGAAGTAAACAATTAGAGATCGGACCTTAGGAATGTGATCAATCGAATTCTAATTTCGCGTAATGGGTAATTACTAATTGCTAAAGTTGTTGAGTTTCAATGGGTAGGCTAGGGTTTGAATACAATATCCATCTCTTGATCAACTATTATGTTTCAAGTGAGTTCTCTCGAACCTCAACAAGCTTAACATTACCAAACAACCCAATTCCTTAATTAACCAACTTTCTCAAGCTGGGTTTGTAAAGACACAATCAAATCCACTTTCTCAAGCTAGATTGTAAAATCGCAATTAATATAACTATCCATCAATCATTCTACTCTAATACCTCTTTCTCAAGAAATCATAGAGAGATAAGCTAGAAATGAATTTGCAACTTCAGTTCATCGATTAAAACATGAACAAATAATTGAACCCACTTCAAAACAATATTTAAATCAGCAATTAATAACACCCATTAGTTAATTAATGCATTCGACTACATGATCACACCCCTAAGGTAAGGGGTTTTAGACAAACATAGCGTAAAGCAAGAAATCATTTCCAATAATGTTTTCCATCTGAATTGCAAACGATCTGCAATACCCAAATGCGGAAATCAAAGCTAAAATATTACAATCTCCAATTTTAGATCCCCAAACTTATCTAAAAATGTTAAACAATGTGAAAAAATGTAAAAAGTCTAAAAGACCCAAGAATAAACAGTATGCCCTGGAAAACTGTTCAAAAAATGAATTTATACGTTCCTAAAATCTCAACACGGAGTCCAGTTGGTGAGGTAAGTCGAGCTCACCTATCAACTCAGTGAACCGCCGAGTGGTGCTTATTCTCACCTTTTGGCTTGACTCCTGCAACAATTTCTCCTGGAATTTAAGGTGAGCAAGATCGCGATCGCTGATCTATTCGACGGGTCGCTGAGTCATCCTTTTGGTCACCAAGTTTGTTTGGAACATGGGCCACTTCGCTAGAGGCTCACTCGCGAGTCACCGAGTGGCTTTTGCGAGCTCCAACTTCTCCTTTCTTTAGCTTATCCAACTTTTTCACTCCTTTTGCATCGTAATGTCCTTACCTTGCCCTTAAGCCTTTATTGCTACATATTAACACATAAACATCAGTTATGAGCACATAATAGGTATTGAGGACACTAGATATTGAATAATAAGCCCTAAATGAGTTGAAATTTCCGACTCATCAGTGGGAAGAGTGAAATCTTGTGCTCAATTGGGAGAAATGTCACTTTATGGTGAAAGAAGGTATAGTTCTGGGCCATCGAATTTTGTGGAGAAGAATTGAAGTTGATAAAGCAAAAGTTGAAGTAATAGAAAAACTACCACCACCCATCTTAGTGAAAGGTATTAGAAGTTTTCTGGGACATCTTGTGTTGGCTTTGCCAACTTATTGGGTTGCGGGCGGAGAAAAGCGGACGTGGGGACTCGGGTCGGGGCGCAGCGTAACTAAGAGAGCCATTCCATTTAGGGCTTCTATAGGAGGTTTATAAAGGAAATCTAAAAAATTGCGCACCCATTGTTCAAACTACTAAAATAGGAGTCTAAGTGTCAGTTTTATGATGTTTGTCGGAGATCATTTGAGGGGCTGAAAGAGAAGTTGACTTCCGCAATAATCATTATTTCACTGTATTAGGGAACACCATTTGAAGTGATGTGTGATGCAAGTAGGGTGGAACTCGGCGTAGTATTGGAGCAAAGGCGAGATAAGATTCTTCATCCTACATACTATGCGAGCAAAGCTTTGAATGTTGCTCAAAAGAACTATATTGTTACTGAACAAGAATTGCTTTCTGTAGTCTTCGCATTTGAGAAGTTCAGATCCTATTTGCTTGGCACTAAAGTTATTGTGCATACTGATTATTCGAGATTGAGGTGTCTTATGGAAAAGAAGGATGCAAAATCAAGATGGATTAGATGGGTATTATTGTTGCAAGAATTCGACTTTGAAGTGAAAGATAGAAAGGGAACAGAAAACCAAGTGGCTGATCACTTGTCCAGATTAGAAGAAGAGGCTATGATCAAGTTAGCAGATAGAGTTGAGATAAATGATGCATTCCCCGATGAACAGGTATTGGCTGCTTCTTTTCACCTTATTCCTTGGTTCACAGATTTTGCCAATTATTTGGTGAGTGATTTGGTGCCTTCGGATTTGTCATGTCACCAAAGAAGAAAATTTATGTCTGATGTGAAGAATTTTTTTGGGAAGAGCCTTACTTGTTTCGTATTTGTGCTGATGGGATTACTCATTGCTGTGTGCCCGAGGTTAATATGATGAGTATATTACAGGCGTGTCATTCATCTCCTGTTGGTGGGCACAATAGTGGTATCCAGGCTACTCATAAAATCTTTCAGTGTAGGTATTACTGGCCTACTATCCACCAAGATGCTCATGACTTCGCCAAATCTTGTGATCGTTGTTAAAGAGAAGGAGGAATTTCAAGGAAGCAAGAACTCCCGATGAATCTTATACTAGTGATTCAGTTATTTGATGTTTGTGGTCTTGACTTCATGGGTCCATTTGTGAGCTCGAATAGGATGAAGTATATTCTTGTAGCGGTTGACTATGTGTCTAAATAGATGGAAGTTGTTGCGCTTCCAAACAATGCAGGAAAGAGTGTCACCGCATTTCTGAAAAAAAAAAGTATTTTCTCTAGATTTGGTACACCAAGGGAAATTATTAACGATGGAGGTTCTCACATCTGTTATAAGTTATTCAAGGCATTACTTGAGAAGTATGGTATTCGTCACAACGTAGCAGCCCCTTATCATCCACAGTCTAGTGGGCAAGTTGAAGTGTCGAATAGAGAGATTAAGCAAATCCTTGCAAAGACTGTGAATGCAAACAAAACTGATTGGTCAAGAAGGCTTGATGATGCTCTATGGGCCTATCGCACTACATTCAAGACTCCCATAGGTATGTACCCTTACAACTTGTATATGGGAAGTCTTGTCATTTGCCTGTAGAGTTAAAGCACAAAGCAATGTGGGCACCCAACAAACTGAATTTGGATTGGGGTGCCGCATCAAGTCAAAGATTGAATGAGATGAATGAGCTCGATGAGATTAGCCTAAAAGTGTATGAAAGATCAGCCTTGTATAAGGAGAAGATGAAGAGGTATCATGATCAATTGAAAAATGTGAATTTATTCCCGGTGATTTGGTGTTATTATTTAACTCAAGGTTGCGCTTGTTTCCTGGCAAGCTCAAGTCCAAGTGGACTGGGCCATTCAAAGTGATACAAGTATTTCCACACGGAGTGGTTGAACTCGAGAATAATGAAGGAACGAGGTTCAAGGTGAAAGTTCAATGGATAAATATCTACTTGGGAAAATCTTATAATGGCAATAAGGTTATAGAAAAATGAAGCCTTGATGAAGTCTGAGTAATAAAGATATTTGCGTCCTGCCGCAACGTTAAATCAAGCGATACATGGGAGGAAACCAAAGATGTAAAATCTAGCCTATTTTAGGAGTTTTTAGTGATTTTTATGAATTTTTAGTATTTTCTATGGAACTTTATTGCTTTTGATTCTTAGTGTTGGCTAGATTAAGGTAGAATAGGGTTCATGTCTAAAAAGAGTCAAGAGAATGTAAAAAGGAAGTCTCAATGTTTGTTACGTGTGCAGGAAATCAAAGAAGAATCTTCAAAATAATTGCTGGTGCAGTGGTCTACGGTTCCCATAGACGGTCCGTCGTTCAGTCGACAGAGCGTAGATGACATCCGTAGATCCTCAATATGTTTTCAAAAATTCACTAAGTGTCAAAAGGAACCACGGACCGTCGACGGGGTTTCGTAGGTCCAAGTTAGGGTTATTAGTTGACCCGACCCAGACCCTAAATTAAATAAAACCCTTCATTTTTTAAAACATCTCCCATTCCCTCTATTCTCCTAACTGTTACAAACGGTTATTCCCTACAAATTTCATCCCATTCATATCAATTTCCATTCTTTAATCTCCCCCACTTCACCCATATATACCATCACCCCCATTTTCCTCCTCATTCTCCATTTCTTTTGTCTTCCTATACTTCCATCTTCTCCCTCTACCAAAAGCAAAAAGGTTCAGGTTCGGTGTCGAGCATTTTGGGTAGTAAAAGGAATAACTAGGAACACGCTCACCAACTTTGCATCACTTGTAAGGTAATTGATTTCCAAACCTTGAACTATTCATTGTTTAGTTGGAATCACAAAGTTGTACTTGACCTTGGGTATGAATTGCATGTTAAAATTGGTATAATTAGTTCTAAATTACCCTTAGAACGATAGTGTTGTTGATTAATTTTATTGAAACATGTGATTACTATGTTCTAGTTGGATTCTTAACTTAGGGTTTCGATATACTTTTTATCATAAGTATGAATTACGAGTTTAAAACCCTAGAAATGATAGAATACCATGATAATATGTTGAAATGCATGTTCTAAACGTAGTGTAGGAGTTGAATTATGATTTGGTGTTTATAAATTGCTAAGTGAAACCACAGTTGCAACCAGTACAGGTCGACGCCCATGACCTATGGTCCGTGGGGAAACCTACGGACCGTAGGTCTGGGTCTGTTGATCCAGTGCACACCTCTCAGTAGCCTAAGTTGTGAACCAGAGTTTGGCTTACGATCTCATTCAATCGACGGACCATTCTGGTGAACTGTCGTTCCAACTTCAGAGGTCTAAAATTTTAATTCCTAACCAACGGTGGGCATCGACGGTCCATCGTTCATTCGACGGCCCGTAGGTACCTACTATAGGTCCCAAAAATAGCTATTGCCTAGAGTTTTTTTTGGTAGTTTAAAATTTTGTTTTAAAATATTTTCTTGGTTTGTTTTTGTTTCTTTGAATACTAACAAGTCCCTTACATGTGTAATGGCGCCTAAAATGATTCATAAAAACCAACTTCAAGTAAAACTGAAGTATAAGGCTCCATCATGTCGGCTGATAGAGGATTCTAGTTGCAAGGAGTATGTCCTGAGCATACTAGAGGCTCACCCACTGCACCTTTGACAACAAGTCGTAGGTTTAGGAAAGTAGTGGTGTCGGATGAGGAAAATGCCTCCTGTCGTAGGAGGGGGCCAGCCTTCAGGAGATGAAAGTTGAGAGTCGTAATCCAGCTCTTGTTCTATCTTTACACCAGCCTCATCCTCTGATGCTGCTAGTTCTAGCGAGGCTCATGACCCTCTCGGTTCAAGGTATGAGCTAATACACATGTCTAATGAGCCGAATAGATGGACTATCAAGGGAATGTTTCAGATTTACATGGATGGTCTATATGTTAATGAGCAGCAGAGGTTACCCCATACCATTACTGAGAAGCGCTGGGTACTTACTGGGAGCCTCCACACCGTGCCTGATATCCATGAGCTTTTCAAGAAGCACAACTGTGAGTGGATGGCGGAGAGTCTGGGAAAGTATAGCGAGGAGGTAGTGAGGGAGTTATATGCTTCCTATGCAACCACAATGCAGAATGTTATGCCACAACGAGCCAAGCCTTTGGGTCAACCTCTGTTACTGACTACTATAGTGAGGGGTGTTCCTATTGACATCTCAGAGACCACCATCCACCATTTTATTTATGGACCGACACATGCTCAACATATTAATACTGTTGAGTACAACTATAGGATGGGGATAGTACAGGGAAGATCTTTCAGAGACTCAGAGCAGAATGAGTCATTATTATGATGGATGACTCACCACATTTCTGATGAGTGAGAGAGCACCGAGTGGGTACGTGATATGATACAACTGATCAAGAAGGCGACCTTGAGCTTTTCGGAAAAGTTTTGGTGGTCCATTATACGGCACAGACTGTCACCCACACAGGTGGATAATGTTGTCACTTGGGATCGTGCTGTGATGCTTGCATCATTGATGGCAGGGCTAGAGATCGACTTCTCCAAGATCATTATTGCAGAGATTCATGAGAGGGCCTTCCGGAGGACCACTATTCTACCCTTCCCGTGTTTGATCTTCCGTCTCTGCAGGAAGGCTACAGTACCTCTATGGCATTGTGATAGGCTGGTTGAGGTAGCCAAGACTATTGATGTGGGTTTGATTAAGGATGATGTGAACCCAGCGACTCCGAGAAAAGGTATACAAATTGACTTGCCACCCTTGGGTGTTGATGTGGCTGTTGATATGGAGCAGGTTGGGGTTGAGCAGGCAGACGATGACACCATTCCTGCCACAACGATGGAGGCTGATGTACAAGTTCCCCTTCAACTTCTTCCGGTCATGCTACGAGTACACCCCTCGTGCTACTACCCCTTATGGGTTTGCTTTGCTGCCACTCGCTCGAGTCCAGAAGTTGGATACTCAGATGGCCACTCTTTTTTAGCATATGCAACCTTAGATGAAGAAGTTTTTTGAGGATTCGGAGGCACGGATGGAGGCACTAGTTGATAGGAAGATTCATGCAGTACATCAGAGGATAGATGCATTTGAGCTCAGAGTTATGGAGAGTCCTCAGCCTGGGCCTACTGTGGATCTGACTACCTTCCACAAGGAGTTCGCTAGGCCCCGAGCTGATGTTGATGCACTTTCTACTACTGCAGAGGCTTCCCCAGAGCCTACACTGGATATAGATGCGGATGATATGGTGCTTACTACCTTATTTGGAGATGATGCACCTTTCCTTGACCCCCCTCGTTCGTCTGGAAAATGCACATGCACTTCGGGATCTACCATTGATTTGGATGAGGAGAGTCGGGCCCAAAAGAGAGAGCGACACCAGTTTGAGGCAGCCCGATGATAGTCTTTGTTTGAGGAGGAGCTGCAACAGTGGAGAGCATGAGAGATAGCTGGGAATGCATCTGGATTGAAGAGCACTACTGATGGTGTTCCCACTACTGTTGAGGATGTTACTGATGGCATCACTCATGCTGATCCTGTGAGTTTCGAGAAACTGGACCCACCCGCATCTTTATTTGGCTTCGATGCATATGCGCCACAGGTTTGTCTACCCTGATGTATTACATTTTCTTTTTATGCATTGAGGACATTGCACCATACTTTCTGCGAGGGTGGGGTGAATGGATTGTGAGTGCTAGGGTGAAGTCTGAGTAACCTAACTCAAAATCCTTCCTTGGGGTTTTCTTGCTTGTGTTCTTTTTTCCCAAGGAACTATTTTAATTTCTGTTGAACCGGCATGTTTAAGATAGTATAAGTGTAAAAGTACACTAAAAATGAAAGCATGATGGAATGAAATTTGATACCCCTCCAATTTGTGATTGTGTTCTATATCTGTGAGCTTGATGAGTTGAATGTGTTGGATCTGTTTATGACATGATAGGAACCGATATAGCAACATGACATAAGCTATAACTTGAACTAGATGCGTTAATGATTTGATAGTGAAACAATGCGCCACGTGTGTGTGAGGTTGTTTGTATATTCATATAGTGCGTGCCAATCTAGAACTTGCCCCGTTAGTCTCGCAAAGATGATTTAGACTAAAAATTGTGAAATGATCATAGGCCATTATTGATAATGAGTTCACTAACTCCTAAAAACAACCAACCAAAAGAAGATAAATGATCCCTTTGATCCAAATGTTTGAGCCTAACGAATACCATTCCTTCAATACAAACAATTCTGTTAGAGGACCAAGGCCAAGATTTCGGTAACTTATAAAGTAGCCACCCTCAACTTAGGCTTTTAGCCTAATTTGAGGTGCACAATGTCCAAGGAGGGACCAGGGAAAAATAGATTTTTAGGAAATGTGAGTTGGTTGTATTGAATGAAAGAGGATTGAATAAAAAGATGAAGAAAATATGAAACAGACAAGAATGTTAAAGTAAGAAAGTTAAGTCAAAGTCACACCCGCGCTTAGTAAGTCATAAGGAGAAGAGAAGGAAACAAGATGATGTCATAACTGGTTGTGAAAGAGGTAAAATAGTCAATGTAATGTCAAGGAGGGCAGAAAAGTCACTAAATATCAAAATGTACCACACCTGACCCTGAGCCTTTGTTACAAGATAAGAAATCCTTGAGTGATCCTAAGTAACTAGTTTGGAAAGTCAAAGCGGAAAAAATAAGGGAAAGCCTATGGTATTGAGCACTAATTGTATCTGAATTCACTTCTGAGTGTGAGTGTGTACTGAGTCCCTAGCTAAAACATCAAATTATGTGGGGAAAAGGGATTTCTTTATGGTAAGGGCACAAGTTACATTGTTGAAGGATTGGTATCTTGGAGATTGTTGTTTGTGTATGTGATGATGTCTGTTGGTATGTCTATGTCATGTTTTGATCCGCATGAGTTAGCCAGTTGAGTTTAAATGAAAATATTTGCACTGTACTGAAAAGAGTTAAATAGGGTAATTGATAAAAAAATCCAAGTGATTGCTTGAGTTTGTGTGTTGCTTCTACATAAGTGTAGTTTAGAGTTTGTTGTGTCGCTTGAGGAAAAACAATAATTTTAAGTTGAGGGTGTTGATGTACCCTGAGTTTATGGTATTTTTGATGCATTATACTTAAATTTTCATGCATCTTAAGCATTTTGTTATTAGATGTGATGGTATTTTGGTAAAAATCTTGTAGGAAATAGGCTTGGAGCAGTTAGAGTTGAACGTAGATGAAACAATAGGAAATGGCAATAGACGAGCCCACCTATGAGCCGCAGTTCACTTGACGATCCATACATGGAGCCGTAGGTGGAGTGTTCAACGAATTATGACTAAGTGTGGAACCACAGAGGCTAATGACACCTTGTATGCTGAGTGATGGACCGTGGACTAATGGTCGTCGATTGATTTAGAGAAGATGAGTTCCAGTACTTGAACAACGAAGGGACAAGACGGACCGTGCATAGAACTACGAGCCGTAGGTGATGACCGTCATTTGAAGACCACTGGATTTTGGTCAACTGCTGAACCACGGAGAAGATTACGGACCATTGATCCATTCACGGACCGTAGGTGGACTACTGTTGATCGAATCTGCCCAAACCGGATTTTCCTATATTTTCTTTTCCTACTTTGTTTAGGATTTAGTTTCTATAAATAGTACTTTTAGATTTCATTTTTTGGGTATTAGACATTTTGTGAGACTTTATCTTGGCTTTGAGAATTATTTTGCAAATACTTTTGGCATTTAATTCTTTAAGTTTGTTTATGCAAATTTCTTTTGATCTTCAATTCAAGATTTTGGATTTCATCTAGTCTAATTGTAAGTTCATGATTTCTATTTCAACCCTAATATGAATTGTGATAACTCAAGCATGAATAGCTAAATCCACAACTAGGGTTGTGGGAACCATGAGTAATTAAGCAAGTAAAACCAATAATTAAGTAATTCTTGAATATTGTTTATGCATGTATTGTTAATCCTTTCGTTTTGAATGCTTTTTAATGGTGGCCAACGTTAGAACTCGCCTCATTCCTACTTGCCAGAAAAAGGAAGTAACGAATGAGAATGGGATTGAACAACGGAGATTTAGACGTGATAATCCGCTATCTAATAGTCTGACCCACTTACTGTGAAGGCTAATATGGGTTAAGGGTAAGGGTTAGTCAAGCATACACCCATAGATGGACCAAGTTGCGTGGTGAAACTCCCTACTTGGAGGACCAATTACTTAGGAGATACATAACTTACCAACCTTCCATGCTAACACTAGGATAAAGTTAGTATTATTGGAATTACTGTGTTAAGAACTTGTGGGGAGCACATGTACCCTAGTTTTCATCTCATATTGGTATTTCAAACTGTGAATTGTGATTACTTGTTACTTGTTACTACAAATCAATCAACTGTTACTTTATTTAGAAATCCTCCTTTTACAGAAGTAATTTGACTAAAAGTAGATAATTGTAAATTAGCCTAAGTCTAGACTGTATTCCTCGTGGGGTCGACCTAACCTAAAAGTTAAGTTCTTTATTTGACAACGACCGCTTATACTTCTTTACGGAGGTGTAATTTGGGCGTATCACACGTTCATACTGCAGCATCATGATCAACCCTATAATTATCACACACAATGATTGCTTGTTGATCTTGCACTATCATAGGGTTGTTTCCTGATACCTCTTCTACACCTGGAAGTTGAGCTCCAGGATAATCCTCTTGTTTCACTCTTATTGGGTCGTTGTTCAACCCTAGATTATGACCACGTCCGACGTTCACAATTCTTCACATAGTTTTGTTTAGTTCTGGATTGAAAGGGGCCAGGAGATTACCTTGACTCCGTGTACTTTCCATACACTTCAAGCTAAACCTGCAGAGAACAAAAACAAATGAAAATGTAAATCAGGAAATAATTGATTCACAATGCAATAGCAAATTAGTCTAACGTAAAAGCATTATTCCTCAGCAACGACACCAAAATTTGATACACCTAAATTACACCTCTCTTAAAGAAGTATAAGCGATCGTTGTTCAAATAAATAACCTAACAGAGGTAAGGGTCGATCCCACGAGGAATGAGGTCTAGACATAGGCATTAACTATTCATTGTAATTTTAGTAAGTTTATTTCCATAAAAATAGGGTTTTATAACACAAAAGGTATATTGATTCAGTGAAATAACAAGATAACCAAGTAAAAAGGATTGAATGTTTTCTTAAATCAATTAGAACTACTATGGTGTATGTGTTCTCCACAAGTCCTTAATATAGTGAACCTTATAGTAGCAATCTTGTCTAGTTTTTAACAGGAAAAGTTTGTAAGGGTATCTCCTAAGTGATTGGTCGTCCAAATAGGGAATTTGACCATACAATTTGGTTGGTCTACAAGTGTGTGCTTTACTAAACCTTATCCTTGACCTCATATTACCTCTGACAGAGGTGGTTCAAGCTATTAGATGTTGGTTGTAGTTGAAAAATCTTCATTGTTTAATCTCTTTTCCCATTCGTTACTTCCTTGATCGAGAAAATAGGAATAAGATGAGTTCCAACATTGGCCACCATTAAAAAAGCAATCAAAACAAAGAGATTAACAATGCATGCATAAACACTTATTCAAGGACTACTAATTATTAGGTCTACGTTGTTAATTCATCTTGGTTCCCACAACCCTGCTTATGGATTTAGCTACTCATGATTGAGTTATCACAATTCATAATAAGTTTGTTAAAATAAATTATGAACTTACAATTAGAGTAGATACAATTCAGAATCTTGAATTAATGAACAAAAGATTGTATTAAACTGATGTTTCAAGAATTAAAATTGGACAAATTGTTCACCAAAATAATTCGTAAAACTAAAAGAAAAGTATTCAATTGTCTAACTGTCAAAAAATAAGAATTAAACTACTATTTATAGACATATAATCCTAAACTAACTCAAAAAAAAAAATACAGGAAAATCTTGGCTCGACAGTCACTTTATGGTGTGGTCCTACAAATCCTAGGAATTTTTATGGCTCGTAGAGACCCTCCATTAAAACAACATCTTCACTTTAACTTCTGAACTTTTTTACAGGTATATTCTATAACCCGTCTGGCATCTCTTAGTTCAAGTACTAGAGCTCAAAATCTCTGATCTTTTCTATGACTTGTACCTACAACTCGTAGAAGTTCCTACAGCTCGTAGTCTGGTCTCGTTGTCTCATACTTAGCTCCAAAACACACTTCTCCAGTCTACTACACATTCCTATAGTTGTAGAAAAGTCTACAACTCATAGGTGGGAGTCCTCAAAACTGTAAAAGGCTGTTGTTTCATCTTTTTACATCCCAACTCATCAAACACCTATTTTACTAAAAACACAAATAAAATTCCATCGAATCTACTAACAAATGCTTAAGAGACACGCAAAACACTAAGCTTAAAGCTTGATAAATATCGTAAATATGTGGTACATCATGTATTTTAAAGTTCGAATGGTGGTGTCCATCAGTGGCTTTAGGCCTTAGCTCTGTTGGTGCCCTTGGCCTATTATCTTCTTGTTTGATAAGTTGATATGCCGTCTTCCGGATTGGTTTCCCTAAGGATGGAGTTTTTGGCTGAGATTTCTTATGGCAAAGCAGTTTGTGCGCTCGTGGTGTCGGTGTTTCAGAAGTCCCTTTGGCTGGTGTAGGTTGTTAGAGAGGGGCTTAGTGCTACCTTTTTTTCGCAAGATAGTCTTCCTTTGGATTAGTGTGGTTCACTTTAAAAGGTTGTGTTTCAAATGCGTTTGTTGGTTTTGACGGTTAGAAATGGATTTTATGGCTTTGCCCTAGGCTGAGTTCCTTGTCAGGGAACTTGTCGTTCCTTGATGTTCAGGAGAAGCATGTTGTTCTTCCGAGGTTCATGTTGTGTAGGCTTGTAGGCAGGTTTCAGTTAGTGCTAGATATTTTCATGATAGCTAAACACCGACAAAACGTGGTTGTTAGAAGATAGTAGATGTGGAGCATAAGGTATGTATTCTGATGTGTAAGTTGGGTTGTATCTACAATGGTCCTACGGTTGCTCAAATATGTGCTTTTTGTGTGGTGTTGGTCTTCTAAGATGAATCTGGTGCTTTCAAGTAGGTTCGGTGATAACACTCAAACTACTCTTCAAAACCAATTAAAAGAGTAAGTTGTCGTCGTCAATAAAAATAACCAACTAAGAGTTGGGGTCGAATCTGAGAACACTCAAAGTACTCTTCAAATCCAATTAAAAGAGTAAGCGGTTGTTGTCAATAAAAAATACCCAACTAAGAGTCGGGGTCAAATCCCACAGAGAATGGTATATCGTAAAAATTCTATCAAGAAATTTGGTGTAACCATTCATTTGCAAAAGTAAAAACTAGTGGGTGGATGATACCACCAATTTAATAAAAGGATTTGGTTGTCAATGGTCACAATTAAACAAGATTTTCGAAAATCTTAAGAAGTAGCAAGGAATCTAGGGGTGCGGGGATTGGAAATCAATGTCACATAGGGGTAAATGTGTTGCTCTATAATGATGAACATTCATGAATAGGCTGGGTCATCTTCAATGACACTAATCTTCTTTCGATCTCTTAGCAACATTTCATAGAATCTCCTTTCGATCTAATCTATGTGTTATTCTACAAAACCCAATGCATAAATC
Source organism: Solanum etuberosum (assembly GCA_029582245.1). NCBI lineage: Eukaryota > Viridiplantae > Streptophyta > Magnoliopsida > Solanales > Solanaceae > Solanum > Solanum etuberosum. The sequence goes on from JAJONR010001738.1 coordinate 33,444, forward strand.
TATTCTCTCTTGCGATGCTGAGATAGGGAAAATAGATTCGACCCATAACCTCTATTTTCAAGTAAGTTACAGACATCAAATCTAAATTTCTAGTATCAAACTAATTACCCACTCCAAATAATCTCTTTCAATCATCGACCGGAGATCGAAAGTCGGAACTAAGTTTGAAACCTTAAACCCGTAAGTTAACCCCAAGCTAATTAGCCCAAATTCATGTATGAACAACAGCAAAACATGAAATAACACAATACCCACTACATTAAAGCAACACTTAACTCCATAATTGCACCCCTATATCTTGGGGTTTTAGCCACCCTTCACAATAAACAAAGAACTTATACCTTTTGTGGAAGCAGTCATGGGTAAGATGAAATTAAGAAATTACAAGCAAACCTACTTTGAATTCAACTTCAATTTATCGATTTCAAGAACAAAGTTGAAAAAACTCCAAAAACTAGAAAGTGTTCTTCAGAAGGTAAAGTGTTTCTCTCAAGTATCTCCTTCAATTCTTTTCATGATCTCTCATAAACTCAACCCTTAATTACTCTCTCCATTGGGCTACTTACAATTTCCCCAAAAATTGGCCCAAAATTCAATACATGACCCATTCGGCGACATTAGCCAGGTTCGCCAATCACAATGGGTGGATCGCCAACTGCTCTCTAGCTCACCTTTCTCTTGATCTAGGCTTCAGGATTTTGAACCTCAGTCAGTCAGCTCGCTTGAGTATGCCATTCATATTCTGTATCACTGAGTACCACCTTAGTTTTCCTTTCAAGCCTTCAATTTTTCTCCTTATACTGTCGCTTTCGGCGATGGTCAACATGTTTGCCCTTTCTCATTTGGGGAGTCGCCTTTCCGTTTAGAGTTTGCCGACCTACCTCAATTAATGCAAGTGTTGTGTACTGTTAATTTTGGTGAGGTCATACCCATTAGGTGAGCCGCCTTTCTTGTTTGGCGATTGACAATGTATAGTTTACAGTTCTTATTCCTTTTTTTGTCATTCTTTAAAATATTTATCTTTTCCTTGTAGTTTAGACTTGATAGTTGCAAATCATCAAAATATCATTAGAATAGGATATAATTAGGCATTGAGGACACTCAGTGTAATATGCCTTAAATTAGTTTAAATTTACCACTCATCAACACCCCCAACTTAAACTTTTGCTTGTCCTCAAGTAAATTAAGAACACAATTATCTCAATAAGGGTGTCTACAATAGTTCTCAATGAGAGTTAACATGCAAGTTCCATTACAAGATTACTCTCCACAACATGCTACACTCAATCATGATAAAAAAATGCTTCAAATGATGACTAGTCTATATCAACACAAGCTCAAGCTCACTTTAGATTCTTTTCTAATGCAAGACCATATTTCAACAAATGCATTCAAGTGCCCTCACATCAAGAATGGTTCCATGCTCCCAGAAAACAAATCAACAAAGAAATAAAGAATCAATGCAACTCTCTCTCTCTCTCAAAAGAGAAATACATGTAAGCTTCATCCCTTAGATTTGCCCATATTTTCCAATCCTCACACAACCTAGCTCATGCAAGATCTCAAGGGTATTTTAGTCTTGTAATGGGGCTGAGGTTTAAGGTATGGTCAATTTGGCCTAGTGACTTCACCTTTTCAAACCATTATTGCAATCATCTTCACCTCTTCTCAAGTCTTTTTCATTTGAAAACTCAAACTTTGACTTCTCAATCACTTTATTTGGAATCCTCTTTATTTATCAACTTCTCTTTTTCATTTCAACTTTTCAAAAATGTTTATCACAATGTTTCTCTTTTCTCTTTTTTTTTATAAGGATGGGTTCCTTCTTTTTGTAACAAAGTTCTAAGTTGAGTCTCATTTCATCTTTCTTTATATTTTTTATGGATTTCATTCCTTCTTCCTTTCAAAACCCCCAACCTAAGCTTTTGGCCTAAGTTGGCTATTCAACATAACAATGCTTCAAAAAGGATTGTTGGTGATAATGTGGGGACAATTTGGCTCAAGAGGTTTAAATGTGGTTTGTAAACAAATGGTTTAGGCTCAAATGGTGTCAAAATGGATGCACACCCTCACAAGGTAGTCACAAAGGATATGGAAATTTGGGTTCCCTCTCAGAATATTTGCCCAAGATCATGCATTACATTTACCAAGGTTTAGACAAGTAGACTAACAACACAAATTCTTGGATTCCATACACATTCTTTCAAGTTAAACCTCATCACACATGGCACTTCAAATACACTCATTTAACACAACCCGGAAAGAAACAAAAGCTTACGTGTGATATTCATTGCAAGACTCACATTAAAACATAACTAGTCAATAAAAGATTCAAAAAAATTGCTTAAAAGTGCAATCACGTCGATTTCATTCTTGCAACACCAGCACTATACACAATGCTCATCATGAGTACTATTCAATACATCGATATCGAACACAATCAATCCTCAAATTTTTATCAATAAAAATTCAAACATTTCATGATTTCCAAAACTCATGGGGTAATTGAAAATTTGAGAGAAAACAAAAGAGACCAAAAGATATTAACCAAACCAATCGAAACACTCAACTATAAATAAAAATAAGATACCACATCATCCAAAACTGAAAATAACAAAATACAAAGCGAAAGGGAATATTGGCACAAGTACCCTCACCCCACCAAAATTAAAAGTGCAGTGTCCTCAATGCAAAAGTAGGGAGTACAGGAGGAAGTGTAAAAATTCCCCCCTGATAGGCTATGTCTGTGGAGTGCTCTCATCTGAAGTCTCAGAAAGTGTGGCATCATTTGGGGCATCAGTGCTCAACAACAATATCACATGAGGCAGCAATGTAGCATCAACTGGGGCATCAGTTCCCAGCACATCAATGGGAGGAATGGAGGAGTGTGAAGAGACTCCAATGGTGCCAACTATGGAGAATTCCCAAAGGGATCTCTCCAAAGTAGACTAGAGAATCATCTCCTTAGTGTCCTGCAACTCTGTGAGTGTCTGTGCAATCCTATGATCACCCTCCTCTCTTCTTATCTCATTTTCATAAGTATTCTCAAACAAATCATTATTGGCCCTCTCATCATCAACACCACCACCCTGAGCAACAACAACTCTCTTAGTTATCCCACTCGGCTGCACACTCAAAAATGGTTCATTGTTAGGCATAGTCGATGGCATAGAGGTGGGTGTATAGGGTAGGGAAACCTCAGCCCACAACATCAAGATATATGTAGACCTCATCTGGTCTACATCTGCTCTCAAGGTATCGTTCTCACCTCTCATGGTGTCAAGCACACCTGAACTACCCTCTGCCTTCTCTAGGACCTCTAGTCTCATAGTGAGGTTATCCAACCGCACCCTGTGTGACTCAATCAAATCCTCACATTGGGTCACCTTGTCTCTCAAAGGAGTCGTCACCCTCTCAATCACCATATCAATCATCTTGGGCATATCCTTCTCAATCCTAGCCGCCCTAACATAAGAAGACCAGGCAAGACTTCCCATTTGATAGATCATGGCCTGGGTCAAGGGGGAACATGAAGTAGGAACTGGTGCAGGTGTAACAATAGGAGTAGAAAGTGAAGGCACAATGGGAGATATACCTGAATGTTCCACAGAAGAAGCATGTGTGGTGGCCTCAGAAGCCAAAGTAGTCAGATCAACAATGGGCATGGTGTCTGGTGGTGTCGGCATCCTTCGAGCCACATCGTCTAGTAAGTAGTTAGCATCAATCCTCTGGATATCGTTGGAAGAGGTCGGTGTGATTCGTATATCAAATTTCCTTTAAAAGGGAACTCCCATTTTTTCATAAAGCTAATTAGGACCGGGAATGGAAGGGATGTTTGTTCTTTCCTAGCCATCATAAGAATCTCCTCAACAATTATCGACCCGATATTAAGTTCAATTCGATCAATGATGAACCCCACTAGTAATGCTTTTGGATACCAAAGGATTGACTGATTCTTAGACAACATTAAGTTGCTACTAATAAATCCAAACCAATAATGGCCTATGACATTCTTGTCTTTATTTTCAATTTTTTCTCCTATAACTATCCATGGAGGAGATGATTCTGATATAAGTGGTGCCAACCACTCCTTGTGGGAATCTAAATTGAAATTCATCCGAAGATGGAATCTATCTGTTGAGTTACTTTTGGTACCAAGAATAGCATTTATCGCACTACAATCACATGGCACCTTCTTGCCACGTACTTCTACTTCATCTAATGTTTCTAGATTGTTCCCTTTATATTCTTAGGCGGGGCCTTTGCATAGGCTTTGTAGAATTCCCTTACCCATTTTTACACATATGGTTGTCTGAGTTTTGTGAACTGTTCAAACCGGTTAAACTAAAAAGTCTCCCATATGGTCGGGTAATCACTCATTAACCCATCAGTGGAGAGCCTTCGCTCCTTAAGAATTGTTTGTTCTCCATACACCTTGAGCCTATTAAGGACCCTTGGAGCTATTATAGAAAAAACACGAGAGGTAGGGTTTGGATCCTGGGGAGGTGATACCAACTTGGAATGGATATTTGTTCGTTTTGTGGGAAAATGTTTCTGTGGTCTCTTACCCACACTCGTAGAAGAATTTATAGTGGCTTGTTATGGACGGGGATCCTCAGATGGCTCTTTAATGGTGATGCCTCTATGCCTTTTCAAAGGACGGGAATGAGGAGAGCAGTCCATGCTTTACTCCATATCCAAATAGATTACTTGTTTACCTGTTGTTTGGGCCATAATTTGCGAATCACAAACATTAAAACATAGAATAGGTGAAGGTTAGTTGAAATCAAAATCAATTCAAAGCACAATTTCAAAATTGTCCTGAGGCTCGCATAATGAGAAGGCAGATCACCTAACAGGATGGGCGAGCTCTGATGAGCTCGTTGAATCAGAGAGAATCAGAAATCAAAGAACTCATGCACAATGGGTTGAGTAAATTCCAACTTGGCGATTCACCAAGTTGGTTTCGATGAGCTAAGAGAAGTTCGCTAAAAATGACAGTGCAAAGTGACAAGAAACAGGCATCAAGAGTGATTTCCACTCCCACTTGGTGATACACCGAGTGGGTTCGGTGAACTAAGACAAGTTTGTTAAATGTGACAGTACCCAAGGTCACATATTCCCTCAAGAAGGTGAGTTGGGGCATACAGGACGGTTTTCCTAACTGCCTTAGTGAGCTAAGATAAGCCTGTCGAACAAGTGGTGTTTAGCCTAGTGCCTAATTTCACAGATCAAACTAACATAGGAAATAATATCTAGTTTCCTATCAACTTTACAATCTACCCACATGTTTATTTACCCATGGGTACTCAAACTTCCCTAAATTATCACAAAGTATTGCTAAAATTGACGATTTTCCCTTAAGAAAGTTGTCGCTCTATCTATTATTGGGAAAAATCATCCAATCGGGTCAACACTGGGCTAGTAAGACTTCACCCACATCAAATTCAACTAAGACCCAATATATATAAGGGTTTGATTTCACATTAACCAACACAATCAAATTTAGCAATTTCTAGGAACAAACATAAGCAATCGATTCATGGGCATAGTTCAATACGACTATTAATACACTACCCATTGAAATCAACAAACAACATGAATCACATGGCCTAATGCCCATACCTACAACACACTTTCAAGCTCATATATAAAATGGAAGTCGAAAACCAACCTCAAATAAAAGCAAAATGCGAAACAAGGAAGATTAGGGTTGGGTCAACTAATCTAGTCAGATAGTACACTCTACGTACTCAACAATCACACACAAATGAAGCTCAGACACTCAAATATGATATTGCAAGTGAAAGGAAAGAAAAGGTCTTAGAAATAGCAAAGGGTTTTCTTTTTTTAATTTGAAAAGACCCTTGGCCTTTTTATACTAGTCACATTCGATAGTCACGACTAACGTCGATGAGTGTGCTTGGTGGATCATCAACTTAAGTTGAAGCTCGCTGAAGAGGCCTGAACAAAAACCAAACCTGAAGAATGATTTGGCGGACACGATAGAGTTTGCATAGCATACTGAGGTGGATCACCTTTTGGAGCTTAGATCGTCTAACTAGAAAGTGCACTTTTCCACATTTTCCAGCTCAAAAGGAGTACAAGAATGAGTCCACATAACGACTTCAGTGAATTGCCATTAAGGTTTTGGTATCACCAAATGTTCCCCTCGCTACACTTTCACTTATTTTCAACCTACACTCACAACACACGTTATTGAAAGCAATTAAATAAAAGTAAATGCTTGGGTTGCCTCCCAAGAAGCACCTTATTTAACGTTATGGCACGACATAGTTCTCATTTCCTCAATATTCATTTTTGGGATTTGGGACGGTGTCACTAGGCAATGTTCCCTTTTCCCTCAAATAGAGATGAGTGGAGATTTGGTATTATTGGGTCTCCAGCTTCCTGTTAGAGACCGAATGAGAGGTCACTGTTTGAGATAAAGTGGAGAAGTCATTTGTCAATTCCTTCAACACTTTGTCAGACCTTTCAACATTTATTGAAGATCATTGTTAGCATTTCTTCGGTTCTATTTCCTTGTTGCCCAGTTGGGTCCTTTGGTCGTTGATGGTCATGGGGAGAAACGTATCTATCTTTGTTCGCCTCTTTATCTCTCAATTTTTTACCTCTCCAATCTTTCCAACCATTATCTCGCTCCTTCTTCCAACCTAGGTTCCCACCTTTTATTTTGTAATTTGGGTTAGAACCCCCCATTTGGTTTCCCAAATATTGAGCTTCTTCATTGTATAATGCCTCAAACTTGGCATCATCCTGGCACTGCCCACTAGTAGTTCCAACCGTATTCACCGATTTAAGTCAACCTCTCATGACATGTTTTAACAACAAATAAAGTTGGGTCCTTTGGCAATTGACGGTCATGGGGAGGACCATATCTATCTTTGTTCGCCTCTTTATCTGTCAAATTTCTACCTCTCCAATATTTCCAAGCATTATCTCGCTCCTTTTTCCAACCTTAGTTCCCACCTTGTCTTTGGTATGGGTTAGACCCCCCCATTTGGTTTCCCAAATATTGAGCTTCTTCATTGTATAATGCCTCAAACTTGGCATCATCCTGGAACTGCCCACTAGTAGTTCCAATTGTATTCACCGATTTAAGTCCACTTCCCATGACATGTTTAAACAACAAATAAAGTTGGGTCATCATTTGGCCATGTTTTCATCTCATTCATTGTCCTCCTCAATTTTGTTCTTTACTCATGCTCAGTTGTAAAGTAGATAATTGGTCTTCTCTAGTATGTCATGCTCGGTTAACTTTGGTCATGTCATCTAGAAACAATGATGATAATTCATATGATTATCTCATTAATCCTCCTTGGGCTAAATGATCAACAACACCTTTATTGACTGAATCAAGGCTGCAATAGAAGTATTGCAGCATCAAATTTTCCAGGACACCATATGGTGGACATTGCAAAATTAGTGTCTTGAACCGCAACCAAGTCTCATGTAGAGGTTCACGTCCTATTCGCTTGAAATTTTTGATTTGGTTTTGAGGTTTCACAATCTTCGAGGGGGGAGAATCTCTCCAAGAAAGCTTCAGTCAACTCCTCCAAAGAATTGATAGAGTCATTTGGTTATTCCGTCAACTATCTAGTAGCTTCACCCGTCAAAGAAACTGGGATCAACCTCAACCTCATGGAATCTTGTGAGATATTCTTGAACACAAATGACCCACACACTTCCGCAAAGTTCTGAAGATGTTCATAGGGATCCTCGTGAGCTAAACCCCCAAACATTCCTTGTAGTTGGAGAATTGGTAGCATTGTTCCGGTTACATGAAACACTATCCTCCCAGCTGTGAGAGGTATCCGGATGGCTCTTGTGGTTTGAATGATTTTCACATGCATATCATTCAAATTACCCATGTTGTCATTTTGACCGTAGTGACTATCATTGTCATACCGTGGTCACTAATTATAGTAGACCTTAAATTCATCCAACAACAACACAATGCAACAATCTACTACAACTAAATAAATTTACAAACTAATTTATCAAATAAAATTCTCAACCACCATTCCTGTAACACCTCAGAATTGAGAAGGCTAAAAAAAAGGCCAAGCAGGCAAGTCACCAGCCCAAAACTGGGCCATGGGACCCTCCACGGAGCCCTTGATGATCCGTGAAGGGGACCACGGCCCGTTATAGGGCTCGTGAAGACTTGCCAGAACTGCTAGGGCCAGCGTCCTTCCCATAGAGGCCAAAATGGCCCGTGGTGAGGTTGACGGGCCGTGGTGGGGGTCGTCCAGTGGCCTACTAGTAAGGGGTCCCCCCTGTCACTGGTCAAGGACAACAACGGCCATGACGGCCCAAGGAACCCTTGACGAACCGTGAAGGCCATTGTGAGGTGGGGTCTGTCAGCTTTAAGTCGGGGGCTTTTGGGTCATTTCCTAATTATTTTAATTCAATACCATGTCATTTTACCCTTTACCCAAAGCCCTATATAAAGGTTTTTACTCCTAAAACCACCCAATTCAATTCATTCTTTCAATTACCCAAAAGAAGAACAAATGCATCCTCCCCAAATATTTCTCTCACTAGAAGAAGAAGAAGGAGTCAACCTAGGGTTTTAAGATCAAGTCTCCAATTCACCATTGATTGTGGGTTTTGTGTACTAAGGTATAATAGTCTTCATCTATGGAGCCCTTTCCTCCATAGAGTTCCTAAATTCCCCAATTTTGAAGTTAGAATTCCCCAATTGAGTTAGGATTTTCTTTTATGTTATGGGTTCCTTTCTATTTTGATTCAATTGATTTTTTCATGATTTATTAAGTGAATTGATATAATTCCATTATTTTAAGATGAATCGCCATGAACCCATGCATACCCCATGTTTTCTAAGCTAAGGTGCTATAATATAGGTTTTTAGCCATGAAAAAAGAGTTTATGAAGATATGCATGTTCTTTATGAAAAGAAGAATTTATGATGTAAGTATGTTTGAGAGTATAGCTCACATGTTTTTGTTGTTGTTGTGAAAAGGTTTCTCACATATCACTCAATACATGCATGTGGAAGGATTTTCTCACATAAGGATTCTTAAGAGTTGAAAGGTTTTCTCAACTAACTTAGAATCAAGTTTATGAGTTGTTCTAAAGAAAGTTAGCTTGGATTGGCTATTTGAAGTGTCTTCCATGAAAGATAAGTCAAGTAAAAAATTATGACTATTCCATGGAATTTACGCTTAGCAGCAAGAGGATATTGAGATGGAAGCTCTCCTGTAGTTTGAGGCCGAATTTCTAGTAGCAATCTCCTTATCCCATACATATGTGCACCCATAGGATGATTGTCTTAGATATACATTAGCTAGTGGATCCACCTAAGCTTGAATTTAAGGTTCTTGCCTTTGCAAGTAAGGACACCCCTTTTCAATGTGGGGCAAACACCGGATTCCATGTTATAGCTCACATGGTTTCTATGTTGGTTAAGGCTAATTATCACACTAATGATGAATTAATACTACTTAAAGAAGTATTTCTCAAGTGTTCAAAAGAGAAGTTTTACTTGCATTTGACCATGACTATTATGATGTTTTCTAACCTCTTTCTTATGGTTTTAACTTGGTCTTTGCATGAGCATGAAAAGGTCCTTTTTAGCATTATTTATATCTTTATGCATTGCTATCATACTTAGTACATATTTGTACTAACACATACTCTTACCTACATTGTTTTTCAAATTTAGGGTCTGACGTTCTAGTTTCTCATCCTTGTGGCTAGAAGTCACTTCAGCTTTACTTAGTAGTGGTGAGTCCTCATGTTTCGAGGACAAACCTTTTATCACTTTCAATATTTACTTTTAAGATATTGTACGTGATTTCAGGTTACGTCCTGGTCACTCTTTATGTAATAGATGTCTATTGATACTATGTAGACTTCCGCTTCATTGTATCTTTTGATATGAAATGCTTTTTTAAATCTCTTACTTTTTGATAATCTTGTTTATGCATGCTAAGTGGCTTGTGTAGGACCTCTCGGGGTCCTATGCGCCATGTTACTCCGAGGGTGTACCTTGGGTTGTGAAAAACTTGGTATCAGAGCAAAAGGTTTAGAAAAGTCCTGGGATGTCTCATAATCCAAGTTGAGTAGAGTCTTGTTCATAAGAGTGAAAAGTGCCACATTTATGAATAGGAAGCTATAAGATGATTAGGAAACACCACTTCTTTCATTACTCTAAGTCATGCGATAGAGTGTAACTCTATAAGTCCTTTCTCTTAATCTGTGTTCGATGCTTTTCAGGATATGTCCCCTCGAAGAGCATATGTTAGGAGGAATGTGAACGAGAATGTGGAACAAGAGGCTCATCTACAAGCTCCTCAGGTTCCGGTCGATCCTTTGCCCGAGCAAGTGACTAATGTAGAGCTTAGGGCTGCTTTTCAAGTGTTGGCTCAAGCCATGACGACTCAAGCCAATAGAGAGGTTGTGGTCCCCGTGAACCCAAATGTGGGTACAACAACATCTAGAGTAAGGGACTTCACCAGGATGAATCCTTCAGAATTTCATGGTTATAAGGTTGATGAAGATCCTCAAAAGTTCATTGATGAAGTATATAAGGTGTTGATATTTATGGGAGTGACGTCGGTGGAAAAGGTGAAATTGGCCGCTTACCAACTTAAAGGTGTTGCTTAAATTTGGTTCAACCAATGGAAGGAAGGGAGGGAAGTTGATGTGGGTCCTCTCGATTGGGAAAAATTTAAGGTTGCTTTCATTGATAGGTTCTTTCCCCTTGGGATGAGGGAGGAAAAGGTACTTGAATTCATCAACCTTCGTCAAGGAAACATGAGTGTGAAGGAATATGCTTTAAAGTTCACACAATTATCTAGGTATGCTCCTACTATGATTGCCGATCCTAGGGCAATGATGAGTAAGTTTGTCTCCGGAGTGTCCGACATGGTAGTTAAAGAATGTCGTACCTCCATGCTTATCAATGATATGGATATTTCTCATCTAATGGTACATGCTAAACAAATAGAGGAAGATAAACTTAAGGAAAAGTATAGGTAAGTAAAGAAGGCAAGGACCGGTGATGGTGACTTTTCACATTCGAGGACCGATTAACATAATTGTTCTAAGTTCCGACAAAGGTTTTCCGGTCAAGGATCCTCCAATGCTCCTTCTAGATTCAACAAAGATAGGGTGGCTAACCCTAAATCTCAAGGAGGAAATGGTGGTGGATCTTCATTGTCTACTTATACTAAGTGTGGAAGGAAGCATGAGGGAAAATGCTTAGCCCGTGTGGATGATTGCTATGGTTGTGGTAAGAGCGGCCATAAGATAAGGGATTGTCCAATACTTACAGCTAAGGGAAGATAAGGTATGCAAGCTCCGCTTAGTGGTTCGGGTTCAAGTGCTCCAAAGCAAAACAAATTATATGCACTTTAGACTCGCCAAGAGCAAGAGGGTTCTCCCGATGTGGTTACCTGCATGTTGAATGTCTTTCATCTTAATGTTTATGCTTTGCTTGATCCTAGTGATACCTTATCTTCTGTGATGCCATATGTGGCTATGAGGTTTGATATTCTTCCGGATGTGTTGTTAGATCAGTTTTTAATCTCTACTCCTATCGGTGAATCTATTGTGGCTAAGAGAGTCTATAGAAATTGTCCAGTTTCCTTATTCCATAAGGTCACTCGTGTTGATATTGTGGTGCTTGATATGCTAGATTTTGATGTCATTCTTGGTATGAATTTGTTGCATTCTTGTTATTCTTTTGATTGTAGAACTCGAGTGGTCAAGTTTCAGTTTCCAAATGAGCCTATCCTAGAGTGGAAAGGGGGAAATTCTATGCTGAAAGGTCGGTTTGTTTCTTTTCTTAAAGCAAGAAAGATGATTTCTAAAGGTTGCATATACCATCATGTTAGGGTGAGGGATATAGATTCCAAAACCCCTGCTCTTGAGTCGGTCCCCATTGTAAATGAGTTTCTGGACGTGTTTCCAGATGATCTACCTGGTATTCCTCCCAAAAGGGAAATAGACTTCGGTATTGACCTTCTCCAAGATACGCAACCTATCTCAATTTCTCCTTACCGAATGGTTCTGGCAGAACTTAAGGAATTGAAAGAGCAATTGAAAGACTTATTGGATAAGGGTTTTATTTGACCGAGTATCTCTCCATGGGGTGCTTCAGTGTTGTTTGTTAGACATAAAAATAGTTCTCTTCGTATGTTTATGGATTATCGTTATTTGAACAAGGTGACCATTAAGAATAAGTATCCTCTCCCAAGGATAGATGATTTATTTGACCAACTACAAGGAGCAATTACTTCTCTAATATTGACCTCCAGTCAGGTTATCACCAATTGAGGGTGAAGGAATATGATATTTTAAAACTGACTTTTCGAACTCAGTATGGTCATTTTAAGTTTTTGGTGATGTATTTTGGTTTGACTAATGCTCCGGCCACTGTTATAGACCTAATGAATAGGGTGTTTAGGCGTTACCTTGACATGTTTGTGATTGTGTTCATTGATGATATATTGATCTATTCAAGGAGTGAAGACGAGCATACCGATCATTTGAGGATTGTGTTGCAAGTCCTCAAGGACCAACAAATTTTTGCTAAGTTTAGTAAGTGTGAGTTTTGGTTGAAGTCTGTTTTTTTTCTTGGTCACATTGTTTCCGGAAAGGGTATTGAGGTTGATCCTAAGAGGACGGATGCGGTAAAGAGTTTGCCTAGACCTCTATCCCCTTCGGATATTAGAAGCTTCTTGAGTTTAATCGATTACTAATAGAAGGTTTGTGGAAGGATTTTCATTGATTGCTTCTCCATTGACGACATTGACCCAAAAGAAAGCCCAATTCTCATGGTTGAAAGCTTGTGAAGGAGTTTTCAGGATTTGAAAAACGTATAAATTTACTCAAACTCAAGTTTAGCTTCTTCAGCACCCAAAATTCTTTGTGTTCTAACTCTATAGACAAATGACATGCCTTTCATAACAATAATTTGTACGTTGACATACCTATGGGTGTTTTGAAAGCTGTCCGATATGCCCATATTTCATCATCAAACTTCATTGCCCAGTCAGTCCCGTTTGTATTTAATGTCTTTGCCAATATGGACTTCATCTCCCGATTAAAGACTTCTAGTTGTCCACTTTTTTGCGGATGATATGGCATAGCCACTTTATGCTGTTTCACCTCATATTTAGCTATAAGGGTGCTAAAAACTTTATTGCAGAAGTGTGAACCCCCATTACTAATAATCACCCTAGGCCTACCAAACCTAGAGGAAATTTTCTTTTTTAAGAAACCTGCAACACTCTTTCCGTCATTCTTCCCCAATGCCAAAACTTCTACCCACTTGGAGACATAGTAAACTGCCACCAATATGTATTACTGCCTGCACGAACTCACATATGGCCCCAGGAAGTCGATGGCCCATACATCAAATAATAGTACCTCCAAGATAGGGGTTATAGGTAACTCATGACGATTAGATATAACTCGTTGCCTTTGACACATGTCACAGCCTTTTACCAGATCAAATGCATCTTGACGAATGGTAGGCCACTAATAACCTCTTTGGAACACTTTGTGGGAAGTGTGAGCTTCCCCATGGTGTCCACCAACTGGAGGAGAGTAACAAGCTTCAAGAATAATCAGCCTTTCAGCTTCAGCTACACACCACCTAATTATATTATCTGCACAAATCCTGTATAAGTAAGGTTCGTCCTAAAAGTACATGCTCACATCATTCAAGAACTTCTTCCTTTGTTGAAAGGTCAATCCCTCGGGAATTAAGTCACTGACAAGATAGTTGGCAAAGTCAGCAAACCAAGGAATAAGATCAAGAGTAGCTACTAATACCTGCTCATCTAGAAATCAGTTATTAATGTAAAGCTCAACTTCCCCTTTCTTCTCTACTTCCAATCTAGACAAGTGATATGCTACTTGGTTTTCACAACCTCCTCTGTCTTTGAACTCAAAGTCAAATTCTTGCAACAACAACACCCATTTTATCAATCTCTACTTAGCATCTTTTCTTGCCATCAAATATTGAAATGTTGCATGGTCAGTTTGAACTATTACTTTTGTTCCTAGCAGGTATGCTCTAAGTTTCTCAAAGGCATATACAACTGCGAGCCATTCTTTCTTAGTGACAAAGTAGTTCTTTTGAGCTGCATTAAATACCTTGCTTGCGTAGTATATCGGGTGAAAGATCTTGTTACGCTTCTACCCTAGCACAACCCCTAAATCAACACCACTTGCGTCACACATTACTTCAAATAGATCACACCAATGTGGAGCAATAATTACTTTGGCTGAAATTAACTTCACCTTGAGACATTTGAAGGCTTTTGTGCACACTTCAACAAAAGTGAACTTTATCTCCTTCTCTAAAAACTTACACAAGGGGTGTGCAATTTTAGAGAAATCCTTAATGAATCGCCGGTAAACCCTGCATGACCAAAGAAGGTACGGATCCCCTTTACAGAAATAGGTGGAGGCAGCTTTTCAATAACTTAAATATTAGTTCTATCCACCTTCAAACCTTTCCGAGACACTTTATGGCCTAGTACTATGCCTTCATTGACCTTGAAATGACATTTTTCCTAGTTTAGCACTAGATTTGTCTCTTCACATCTCTGCAGTGCCCTGCAAAGATTTAACAAACATTCATCAAAATTGTCACCTACCACAGAGAAGTCATCCATGAATACCTCTAAAGTGTCTTCAACCATCTCCGAAAAGATGGACATCATACATCCTTGGAAAGTAGAAAGGGCATTACATAATCCATATGGTATGTGCTTGAACGCAAAAGTAATATAAGGACATGTAAAAGTAGTTTTATCCTGATCTTCTGGTGCAATTGAATCTTGTTGTAACTAGAGTACCCATCAAGAAGCAATACCACACTTTTCCTGCCAGCCTATCTACCATCTTGACCATGAAAGGTATTGGGAAATGGTCTTTCAAGGTCTATTTTTTCAATTTCCTGCAATCGATGCACACTCGCCACCCGGTGACTGGCCCTTCTAGAATCGACTCGTTCTTGGCATTCACCACTGCCGTCATTCCATCCTTTTTGGGTACACACTACACTGGGCTCACCCAATGGCTGTCAGAAATGGGGTACACCACTCCTACATCTAACCATTTAGTGATCTCCGTCTTTACCACCTCGTACATTGGTGGGTTCAATCTTCTCTGATGCTCTATACTTGGGTTCCAATCTTCCTCTAGTTGAATTTTGTGAGTGCAAATACAGGGAGGTACCCCAATTATGTCAGCAATGGTCCAACTAATTGCTTTCTTAAACCTTTTCAACACCTTCACTAATGTTTGAACTTGTTTAACATTAAGATCTGCAGCCACAATAACTGGAAAAATGTTATTTTCACCTAGAAAGACATACCTCAAATGACTGGGCAATTGCTTCAATTCAAGCAGATGTGGCTCTTCAATATATGGCTTTGCTGGAGGGCATGGCCTATTATTCAAATCTATATCTAGCCTTTCAAGAGAATATGAATGTGATCCCAAGCCTTATAGTGTGATAACGCTCAACTACACTTCATCCAATTCTAAGTGTAGGTGACCGCTAACAAGTATAAACCCAACTAAGATTTGGGGTCAATCCAACAGGGAGTGATACGGTAGAGAATTCAATTAAGTAGTAAATGTTTCCTAATCGTTTGTAGAATTAAAGGTTTCATAACATTAAAACTAATCACAAAGTTTGAACGATTAATATCAAATGGGGGGGATTTGGGTAACCAATTTAAGACAAATACAACAGAAAGTAAACAAGTAGAGATTGGACCTTAGGAGTGTGATCAGTTGAATGCTAATTTCGCATAATGGGTGATTACTAGTTGCTCAAAGTTGTTGAATCTTAATGGGTAGGCTAGGTTTTGAGTACAATAGTCACTTTTCAATCAACTATTGTGCTTCAAGTGAGTTCTTTCGAACCTCAACAAGCATAACACAACAAAACAACCCAATTCCTTAATTAATTCACTCTTTCAAGCTGGATTTGTAAAGACTCAATCAAACCCACTTTCTCAAGCTATATTTTAGAGACGCAATCAATACAACTATGAATCAATAATTCTACTTTATTACTTTTTTCTCAAGCAAGCATAGAGAACTAAGCTAGAATTGCATTTGCAACTGCAATTTCTTAATTAAAACATGAACAATTAATTGAACCCACTTCAAAACAACATTAACCTCAGCAACTAACAACACCCATTATATAATTAATGCATTCAACTACATTATCACACCCCAAGTTAAGGGGTTTTAGCTAAGCATAGTGAAAAGTAAGAAATCGTTACCAACAAATTTTTTCATCTTATTTGCTAACGATCTGCAATCCCCAAAATTTGAAATCAAAGCTAAAGCAATTACAATCTCTGAATCTAAATCCTAAGAACTCAAAATATAATGGCAATGTTCTAGAATGTAAAAATTCTCAAAACCCAGAAGTAAACAGTGTGGGAACTTCTTTTATTCTTTTAAAAATTGTATTTATACGTTTCCTAAATTTTAGCACGGAGCTAACTTGGCGAAGTAAGTCGGGTTCGCCGCCGAGTTGCTCCTGTTCTCGGCCTTTTTTCTTGGCTCCTTCATCAAATTAAATAGAAACTTTTGGCGAGCTTGATCGCCATCGCCGATCCTTTGGCATGTCGCCGAATTGCCGGTTTGCTCGCCATGTTGGTTTTGTCCATGGGCTATTTTGCTGGAATTTTAGGCGAGCAGTAAGTCTACTCGGAGAGTCGCTGAGTGACTTTGGCGAGCTCCAGCTTTTCTTTCCTTCAAATTTTTCCACTTTTTCGCTCCTTTTTGCATTATAATGTCCTTGCCTCACACTAATGCCTTCATTGCTGCACATCAACCTATTAACATAAGTTATGAGCTTAAAATAGGTATTGAGGACACTAAATCCTTGAATAATAAACCCTAAATGAGTCGAAATCCCCGACTCATCAACACCCCCAACTTAAAATTTTGCTTGCCCTCAAGTAAAACACAAGATCAATCATGCCAACATGGATGTATACAAATAGTGCTACTAGAGAGTCCACATGAATGCACGCAAGGTTCAATCTACACATGGAATGTTCCATTGTACACTAAAAGTTTCAAACTATGACTAGCCATCATCAAATAGAGTTAAAGCTCCCAATGCTCACTCCTAATGCAAATTCATGCTCAACAAGAGTATTCGAATGCTCTCACACCAAGAATGATTCCATGCCCTCACAAAGTCAATCAAGGATTACAATTTCAAGAATAAAAATCAACTCTCATGCTCTCAATGATAAAGAGATGCATGATTTTTCCCATAGGCTTGCCCATATTTTCTGATCAACACATCATTCGACTTATGCAGGATCACAAAATTCTTTCTAGGCTTGTAACAGGGCTGAGGGTAAAAGTATGATCATTTCGGCTTAGTGACTTCCACCTTCATGAAGCATGTCTCAAATTTCACATCTTTTCCTTTTCTTTCATTCTTTTCATCTTCACAACCCACCCTTGGTATATCCGAACACACAAAATTTTGGTGTAGCTCATCGGACACCCGTTTTGTTTCCACCAATGCACAATTTATACAATTTTTCAATACTTTTCTCTTGCTTTTCTTTCTCTTTTTTATTTTTTTATTTTTATGGAGGGGTTCCATCTTTTTCATCTTTTACTTTAACACAAGTCTTCCAGGGTGGATTTCGTCAACTTCTTGCTCAATATTTTTGTTCCTCATTTTTACCACACCCTAAACCTAGGCTTTTCACCTAAGTTGGCTATTCAAACAGAACAATACTGCATGAAGGTGTTAGGTGGGGGGAAATATGGTCATTTGTGTTCATGTTTCATCCAAAGAAAAGGTTAGGCTCAAATAGTGCCAAGCTAGGTTCACACACTCACAAGGTGGTCACACAAAAGGTATAACAATTTGGTTCACTCTCAAAGATTTATGCCTTAGATCCCTTCTATCATTCACCAAAAAATAGTCAATTGGACAGTTGGGGCAAGTTTTAGATATATTCGTGCATATATTTCAAGGAAACCTCACCATACACGGCATTTAACACAATCAACGATCATGACTCTAGAAGTTAAGCTCGTGTGCAACGGTCATTGTAAAACTCATCTCGACAAATTGGCTAGTCACAACGAGATGCTAAGAGTTCACACAAGACTTATGCAACTCAAATTTCCTCGTTGAACTAGTACACCATATTATTCATCAAGAGCACTATTCAAGTCATCAGTATTGGTCACAACCGACACTCAAATATACAAGAGAACCTCCATAACATTCACACATCAAGTAATCAGGAGGTGGATCAATGAGATTTAAAAACCACATTCACAATTTAAGCCATAGGAACGAGCAAATTCAGACACAATTAGAAACCCCAAAATAGTAAAAGCAAACAAACATCCAAAACAAAACAAAATACAATCCGACGGGATAGATATCAAGATACCTTCACCCCACCAAAAGAACTAAAAAGTGTCCTTAATGTAGAAGAAATTAATGTCTCAAAAGTAAATAAAAGTGTAGAAGAGTCAAGATCCCCCTATCAGGCTAAGCCTGAGGTGAACTTTGTGAAGCTAGCGTGGCCTCAATCGGACCATCAATGCCCGGCTTATCTACTACACTAGAATGTTGTGCAACGACCTCCTTCGTGGGCTGAGATCCACTCGAGCCAATCATCGATGTGTCTAGCAATGAAGTTTCAATAACCATCCGCACCATCTCACCCTCAAGATCCTCCAAATCCTCATATACCACATCTTCACGAGTCAGTAACTCCTCTTCATCAGTCTCTGGCGTATCCAACTCATCACCATCATCAACTACAACAGGATCTCCGGTCACAGAAGCCAGAGGGATATGAGAAGTAGCTGGCATATCTGAACTGGGTCCCTCGGGAATGTCAACTCTACCCCATAACATAGATATGTATGTGGACTTCAACTCATACACATCATGTCAGAGTCCAACAATATCAACCCTTAAGGGTGTCAAATCAGTGGCCTGTCGGTCACTCTGCTCACATGCCTCCACCATAGCAGTCAATGAATCTAAAGCTTGGCCATGGGCCGTAATCAACTCACGGTGTCCCCATAAATCCTCCCCAATGGGAGCAAATGTAGCCTCAATAACTCACTCTATCATGGAGGGAACAACCACCTATACTCTAGAATAACGCATATCGGCCGAATGGGCAAGGTGGCCCATTTTATATATCATGGGCTGTGTCAATGGGGGATGGGAGACAACAACGACAAAAAAAGTATTGGGGGTTGAAGAGCTAGGCGTACCTATTGGCTCACCGACCGGAGTAGGGATAGTAGTATCAGCCTCCATAGCCTCTAAATCGACAGTTGGGGATGTATCCACCTATGCTTTCCTCCTCCGCTCAGACTCATCCTTCATTTACTTGGCCTCAATCCTCCAGATATCAGTAGATGAGGTAGGGGTCACCTCAATATTGGTCTTCGACACAAATGGCACTCCAGCCTAACGACACAAATCACTGATGAGCACCGGAAAAGGCATCGAGGTCTGACTCTACTTGGCCCTCATGGATATATCCTGAGCAATAATGGGCCCAAATTTTAGCCTCTCTCGATCAATAACGCACCCTAGAAGTGCAGTCTTTGGAAAACAAACGATGGACTTATTTTGGTATGGATCAAGGTGCTGCTGATGAAACAAAACCAATACCTAGTAGCCATATTTAGATCTCTCTTCTCAATCGGAACCCCCGCCTCTATTCACGGGGGTGAAGCATCAGAAAGTAATGGGACCAACCACCCTTCAAGTCATCTAACGACTTGGTCTTGAGCTGAGTAGTCAAAGTATTGACTATCCGGATTGTGCAAGCAAGCAAATCATTTATGTTTGTCTCACTGTATTTGAATTTCTTCCCATGCACCTCAAAAAACTCTAATGGTTCTATTGACCATGCTTTCTTATTCCCTTTCGGGAGTTGCTGTGCATAGCTCTCATAGAACTATCTGACCCAAGTAGGCATCTACAATTTTTGGGGCTTTGTGAACTACTCAAATTTATGGAACTGGAGTGTCTCCCACACTGTTGGATATCTGTCCACTACCCCATCAATGGAAAGCCTTTTCACCTCCAGAATTTTCCACATACCGGCAACCTTCAACCGGATCATAAAGCGTGGCGGAGGTACTTGGGCCGGAGGAACTTGTGGTTCCTGTTCTGCTACTGTGCTAGACGTGGTGGAGGTGTCGGAAGTGCTAGAAGCCATGCTGGATCATGAAGTTCTTTGGAGAGTAGCTCAGGATGTCTTCGTTTAAATGTCTAGTCATCTGCTGGCACTGAATCATAAGTTGGAGTCCTAGACCCCGCATCATCCTCAATCTCAGAACAAGATGTGGTGAGGTGGGTGGAATATACACCCATGTTGTTAGAGCTAGAATTGCTCGAACTGGGCCCAGTTGGTTGCTTTCCTTTTCCCCGACCAGTTGTTTTAGTAGGTCGAGGTCTATTAGGTCGAGGAGGTGCAACCTCTGCATCAATAACAACCCCTTTTGCCCTTTTTCGGGGTGGTGGACCCTTCTTTGGAACTTTTGGTCTAGCCATATCTGTCAAAATGAGCAAACAAGACGAACATAGTTGCAAACAGTTAGTAAAACACCAATTTCAAAAAGTTGCAAAAAAACTCACCAAAACACACAGCGAGTCACCGATATCATTCGGCGAGCAAGAAATGGCTCGTTGAAAGTAACAGAACACAAAAGAAAAAATTCAGCACAAATCAACGATGGAAAAAGTTATTCGGTGCATGGTTGACTTTATCGGTGAGGCAAAAGTGGCTCGCCGAAAATCACAGAACAAACTTATAAAAACTAAGCCTCAAGAAGGCGAGGCTAGGGCTATTCGGTGAGTCGCCGAGTCAACTCGGTGAGCACATGTGTCTCGCCGAAATTCACAGAACAATTTAGCATGAATTCAGATCAACCAGGCGATTAAGAGGTCATTCGGTGAACCGCTGAGTCACTCGGTGAGCTTGACTTAGCTCGCCAAATGGCCCAACGTGTAAAATTCCAAGCCCAATTTTCAGCTTTTCGACCATCAACCTAAGAAAATGCAATTCAAACCCAATCCTACGCAATTCAAGCCTACCCACTAAGCAATTTTAAGTTGGGGGTACTCAGACTTCCCTCAATCAGTTCAAATTGAACCACCACAACAACTTTGCACTTAAGAACGACGTCACCCAATCCATCATTGGGTAAAATTAATTAGTTCGGTTGAAATCGGGTTACTCAAACTTCACCCACACCAACCCAACATATTACAACCACATTTCAAGCAATTTCACAATAAAAATCAACTAATTTTTACTAAACACAAAATCTAACATGCTCGATTACAAAATAATGATCAACAAGCAATTTTGGAATATAATCGAAGCATAAAATAGATCAATTACTTCCTCAATAGCATGCTCAAAACAAATCATGTAATTAAAGTAAATACGGGACACCAACCTCAGATGCAGACAAGTACAAAGCTAAGGTGAAGAGGCAAGCGGGAAGCAATGCAAAAATATCCGATCACATAAAGATACCCACAAAGGAAAAACAAAGATCTAAAATGCAATTGTGAGAGTGTGAAGGTCGAAAAGTTCAAAATAATGAAAGGTTTTGAATTTTAGAACGGTTGGAAGGCCATGATCCTTCAGTTCACGCCTAGTTCGGCGAGGTTCACTAATTTCACCGATCCACTCGGCGAATCGCCGAATGGACCATATCCCACCGAAGTTAACAGAATTTCAACTATTCAATTGGTCCAAAGGTCCATCAATGTCGGGCTCGCAGACCTACTCGGCGAATCGCCGAGTGGGTTTTGAGCTTGCCCATTTTCCTATTTATCCCAAACTTTGAATTTTCAACCTGCACATCCAACAAACGTTATTCAAACAAGACAAAATAAAACTTGGGTTGCCTCCCAAAAAGCGCCTTATTTAACATCGTGGCATGACGTGGTAATGGGATCATGCCATATTTTTTGGGTTCATTAAAATATTGCTTGGGAGCCCCCCTTTCGGTCTTGGATTTAAATGAGCCGAGATCTGACCCATCTGTGTTTCCATTTGCTTAATGGATACCGAGTATGATGTTACCGTTTGGTTAAGAGAAGAAAGGTCATCTTTCATATCCTTGAGCACCGTGTCCGATCCTCCACCTTGTTCAAGATACGAGCAAGAATATCCTCGGTATGAAAGTTTTCAGGATTAACCCTTTGTTCTTTCACCTTTTCACGTTAGTGAGGGGGCACATAGCGATCTTTGTCCCCATCTCTATCTCTCCAATTTGTGCCACGGTCTTGCCACTCATGATCTCGATCTCTCAAACCATCATCACGATCTCTATTCCAACCTTGATTTTTGCCCAACCTTGGATAGCTCGAACGAGAACCCCCCGCTTGGTTCGCAAAGAAATGCACTTATTTATTGTACATGGCCTCAAAGTGTGCTTCATCAGGATTTACGCCACTATTAGTACCAACTGCATTCACAGCCTTGCAACCACTTCCCATGACATGTTTCGTCAATAGGTCCATTTGGGTCATCATCATGGCCATGTTTTCATCGTGCTCTTGGTTCTTTTCCATCTGTTCCTTTGTCAGCCCAAGATTCAAATGAGACACCTGATTTTCTCTTGTGTATGATACACAATTAATTTTTGTCATCTCATCAAGGAGGGCTGATGCTATGTCAAATGGTTGTCTCATGATTCCTCCTCGAATGAGTTGGTCTGCAACACCTTTGTTAACTATGTCAAGACTCTGGTAGAAATATTGCAATAACACATTGTCCCGCAGCCCATGAGTTGGACATTGGTGCAACAACTTTTGGAACCTCAACCATGTCTCATGGATAGGTTTGCCATCAATACGCTTGAAGTTCTAAATATTATCCCTCAACTTAACCATCTTTGAATGAGGGAAAAACCTTTCATAAAACACCTCTGTGAGCTCCTCCAAAGAAGTAATCAAATCTCGTGGTAGTTCAGTCAACCACTTCGTTGTCTCCCCCATTAGAGAAAATGAAAACAAGCGGAGTCGGACTGACTCTTGAGTGATGTTCTTGAAAGAAAATAACCCACACACATCCACGAAGTTTCGGATGTGGTCATCGCGGTCCTCATGACCAAGTCCTCCAAAAAAGACCCTTCATTTGCATCAGCTGCAATATTGTATTGGGCACATGAAACACCGCATTACCAACAATTGGGGGCAATCAAATAGCACTCTCAACTGATCCTCATTGACATCATGCAAGTTTCCGATGTCATCATTATTCCCAAGTTGACTGGTGTTGCTCCCATTTACACTTATTTCTTCACCTGTTTTAGAGCATCCAACAAGAACACAAATAAGATAATTCACTACAATAAAATTAGTTCACGGATACACTTCAATAAAAGAATTCTAAACACCACTCCCCGACAGCGGTGCCATTTTTGATAACGCTCAACTACACTTCATCCATTCAAAGTGTAGGCGGTCGCTAGCAAGTATAAACCCAACTAAGAGTTGGGGTTGATCCCACAGGGAGTGATTCAGTAAAAAATTCAATTAAGAAGTAAAAATGTGTCCTAATCATTACTAAACTTAAAGGTTTTGTAACATTAAAACAAATCACAAAGTTTCAACTATTAATATCAACTGGGGGGATTTGGGTAACCAATTTAAGACAAATAACACGGAAAGTAAACAAGTAAAGATTGGACCTTAGGAGTGTGATAAGTTGAATGCTATTTTCGCGTAATGAGTGATTACTAGTTGCTCAAATTTGTTGAATCTCAATGGGTAGGCTAGGTTTTGAGTACAATAGCCATTTCTCAATAAACTTTTACGCTTCTAGTGAGTTCTTTCGAACCTCAACAAGAATAACACAACAAAACAACCCAATTCCTTTACTAATCCACTCTTTCAAGTTGGATTTGTAAAGACGCAATCAAACCCACTTTCTCAAGCTAGATTTTCGAGACGCAATCAATACAACTATCAATCAATAATTCTACTCTATTACCTATTTCTCAAGCAAGCATAGAGAACTAAGCTAGAATTGCATTTGCAACTGCAATTCCTTAATTAAAACATGAACAATTAATTGAACCCACTTCAAAATAATATTAAAATCAGCAACTAACAATACCCATAAGCTAATTAATGGATTCAACTACATAATTACACCCCCAAGGTAAGGGGTTTTAGCTAAGTATAGTGAAAAGCAATAAATCTTTACCAACAAAGTTTTCCATCTGATTTGCTAACGATCTGCAATACCCAAATGTTGAAATGGAAGCTAAAGTAGTTACAATCTCCGAATCTAAATCCTAAGAACTCATAATGTAAAGACAATATTATAGAATGTAAAAAATCTCCAAAACCCAGAAGTAAACAGTGTGGGAACTCCTTTTCTTCTTTTAAAAATTGTATTTATACGTTACCAAAATTTTAGCATGGATCCAACTCGGTGAAGTAAGTCGGGATCGCCGACCAATTAGGTGATTCACCGAGTTGCTCGCCTTCTCGAACTTTTTGCTTGACTCCTTTCTGGAACTTTTGGCGAGCTTGATCTCCATCACCGATCCATTCGGCGTGTCGCCGAATTGCCTATTTGCTCGCCAAGTTTGTTTTGTCCATGGGCTATTTTACTGGAACTTTAGGCGAGCAAAGAGTCTACTAGGTGAGTCACCGAGTGACTTTGGTGAGCTCTAACTTTTCTTTCCTTCATTTTTTTCAACTTTTTTGCTCCTTTTTGCATTATAATGTCCTTTCCTCACTCTTATGCCTTCATTGCTGCACATCAACATATTAACATCATTTATGAGTGTAAAATAGGCATTGAGGACACTAAATGTAACACCTCAGAATCTAGTAGTCTAAGCAAGGGACAAAGTGAAAGGTCACTAGCCATGATTTGATCCTGGGCACCCTTCATAAAGGCCCACACGGACTGTGAAGGGCACCACGAGGCGTGGTGTTGCCCGTGGTGGCTCAAAGAACCCAGCCAAATAGGGCTTCCCTCCTACGAGCACCTAGACGGCTCATGGAGGGCACCTGGTGCCGTGGTGAAGCCCGTGAAAGGGAAGGCAGTAGACTGCCTAAAGTGAGACCCTCCAAACGAGCGACTTGATGGATTGTGAAGGCCTTGAGGGCCGTGGAGAGGGTTATGGAGGGAAAAAGGTTTAAAGGGTGGCAATCCAAGCCACTGGTCAAGGACCACGACCACCACAATGGGCCGTGAAGTCCTTGATGGCTCGTGGTTGCCTCCATCATGAGGCTTTGTCAGTTTTAAGTCAACGACAGTTGAGTCTTTTCCAGATTTAATTAAATTAAAGCTATGTCATTTTACCCAAGTCTAGGACCCCTATATAAATGATTTTAACCCCAAAACTCACCCATTCAAGTCATTTTTCTCAAAACCCAAAAGAAAACCAAAGTTCTTCCTCTCCTAAATATTTCTCTCTCTAGAACTTGAAGAAGAAGAAGGGTAAAGCTAGGGCTCAAGGTCAAGTCACCATTCTCCAATTGCTTATGGGCTTTGATTGTAAGGTATGATAGTTTTCATCCATAGATTCCTTCCATTCATACAGTTTCCAAATTCTCCTATTTCAAAGTTAGAAATCCCCAATTGAGTTAGGGTTTTCTTCAATTGTCATGGGTTCTCTTGATTATTGATTTAAATGATTGTATTATGATCTCCAATGCATGAATTGATGAAATACTATGATTTTATGATGATTCCCCTCTGAACCCATGTAATCCCCATGTTTTCAAGTATGATTATATGATGTGGAATTTTGACTATGAAGGAAGAGTTTTATGAAATTAAGCATGTATTGATAGAATTACATGAATTTATGATAAAATTTATATCTAACCCATGTTTTCTAAATGTTGATGATTGAAAGTGGGTTGTGAACCTTGAAAGGTAAATTATGGAATTATGTATGTTCTTATGAAATCTATGAAAATGTTTTAAGGATGCTTTGCGAGTAAAGTATCAATGATGATGTTGTTGTTATGTTGTTGAAAGGATTTCTCATATACACATAAAAGCATGATGTGAAAGGTTTTCTCACATAATAAGGATTCTAAGGTTGAAAGGTCTTCTCACCTAATTGAATCAAAGATTAAGAGCTATCCTAATGACTTAGCTTGGATTGGTTATTGAATGATAACTTTCCATGGATAATGACTAACTTGGATTGTAAAGATGATGTGCCCTTCCATGGATAATAAGTAAAAGTAAGAAATGACTATTCCATGGGATTTATGCTTAGCACCGAGAGGATATTGAGATGGAAGCTCTCCCGTTAGTAGAGGCCGGGTTTCTAGAAGCAATCTCCTTATCCCTTACCTATGTGCCCCCCATAGGATAATTTTCTAGATAAACATTAGCTAGTGAATCCACTTAAGCTAGAAGTTCATGATTCTTACCTTGGCAAGTAGGACAACCCTTTTTGGTGTGGGAGACACTAGAGGATTATGTTATAGCTCACATGGTCTCTATGTCAGTTAATGCTACTTCCCACAATAATAATGAACTAAGGTTACTTCAAGAAGTATCTCATATGTGTTCAAAGGTTACAAAGATGTTAGCTTGCATTGACCATGTTTTATGACTTATGTTTACTAACCTTTTTATATCATGTTTTAGCTTGGTCAATTGCATGTCATGAAATGTACTTTTTAGCATGATTTAAATGTTTTATGCATAGCTATCATACTTGGTGCATTATTTTGTACTAATGCATCCTCTTGCCTACATTTTCCCCAAATGGACGGTCTGACAATAAGGTTTCTCAGTTTCGTGGCTAGGGATTGATTGCGAGGTTCCCGAGCTTTGGTGAGTCCTCATGCTTCGAGGGCGGACTTTCATTATTTCATATTTTCCTTCTTATATTTCACTCTTGGACATGATGTATGGGCTAGGCCCAATTTCATTCTATTGTATTAGATGGCTATTGAGACAAAGTGTTTAAACTTCCGCTTTACTTTTATAAAACTATTGGACTTGAAATGTTGTTTTACTTATTTTGTTCTATTTCTTATGTTATGAATGCTAAGTGGCTTGTATGGGGTCTCTCGGGGTACTATACGCCATGTTACATTTAGAGGGTACCCCTGGGTCGTGACACTAAATCCTTTAATAATAAGCCCTAAATGAGTTGAAAACCCCGACTCGTCATAGTGCATTTAGAGTCTCTAAATAATCTACTCGAAAGACCTCATCAAAGTTCATTATTACTGCAGCTAGTGTCTTTACAGTAAAACATTCCTCTATGGCGGAGTTTCATTGTTTCAGATTTTCCTTCTTATAATTCGGTTTTCGACATGATGTATGGGCTAGGCCCAATTTCATTCTATTGTATTAGATGGCTATTGAGACAAAGTGTTTAGACTTCCGCTTTACTTTTATAAAACTATTGGACTTGAAATGTTGTTTTACTTCTTTTATTCTATTTCTTATGTTATGAATGCTAAGTGGCTTTTATGGGGTCTCTCGGGGTCCTATACGCCATGTTACATCTAAGGGGTACCCCTGGGTCGTGACACTAAATCCTTTAATAATAAGCCCTAAATGAGTTGAAATCCCTGCCTCGTCATAGTGCATTTAGAGTCTCTACATAATCTACTCGAAATACCTCATCAAAGTTCATTATTACTGCAGCTAGTGTCTTTACAGTAAAACATTCCTCTATAGATTCTTCAGTGACTCCTTCCTCATCTATATCAATCGCGAACACCACACTCATATCTTGTGGTTGCTTCATCGACCTGCATACTTTGAATTTAACCTCTTCATTATTCGAAAAAAACTTTAGCTCCCCAGTCTCCACATCAACCAATGCTCTACCAGTGTCCAAAAATGGCCTTCCTAAATTATGGGAACATTGAAATCCACCTCCCATTCTAGAATTACATAGTCAGTCGAAAAGATGAAACTTTCCACCTTGACCAGCACATAACCTAAAATGCCGATGTGCCTCATTACTGACTTATCTTCCATTATCAATCTCACAGCCATAGGCTTTGGAGTCCCCAATCTCAGCTGTTTGTATATCTCTAGCGGCATGAGATTTATACTGTATTCCAAGTCACCCAGAGCTTTAGCGAACTTGAATGCACTGATAGTGCAAGGTATAGTAAATGCACCTGAGTCCTTTTATTCTGCACCAAGGACCTTTTGGCAATAGCACTACAATGGTGAATATTATCTACAACCTCAAAACTCATCGCCCTCTTCTTTGTCACCAAGTCTTTCATGAACTTAGAATAACCTGGCATCTTTTCCAAAGCTCGTAGTAGTGGAATGTTTACTGATAGCTGATGAAGCATGGATATGAATTTCAAGAATTTCCATCCTCCACATTCTTCTTGAGCCTTTGAGGGGATGGAGGAGGAGGTCTAGGAATCTGCTGCAAAGGTTGTAATGCCTCTACGGTAGATTCTATAGTTTTGCATACCCTTTCTTCAATTTCTGGTGATATCTCTACCCTTCTAGATACCTCTGAATACTCTGAAACCTTTGCATTTTCTCCTTTTCAGAATCTCTTTCTACACTCTCTTCATTCTTAATGCTTGTGGGTGTAGGTTATGGTAGTGATTTACCACTTCTTGTGGTGATATCCATGTAGTGCCCATCTTTCATTGGGTTTTGAATGGTATCCCTAGGCAGTGTCCCATTTTTTCTTTGGTTAAATGAGGCTGACAGTTTCCCATATGTTGTTCCAACTGCTGAATAGAAGTAGTATGTTAGGCCACAAGTTGATTCATGCTTGAGAAATCATTTCTCAAATTTTTGACTACCACATCTGTAGATTCAACTCTATGTAGAACCTTTGCTAACATGTCTTCCATCCTGGACCCGCTACACCACTACCAGTTCGATCTATGTTTCCTGGAGGTACATACACACCACTTCGCTCATTTTTTAACCCCTCCTTCGTTTGCCACTTTCCTTGATCTCTCTTTCTTGGTCTGTCAAATTGACCATCTCGGTGATAGCTCATGCCTTGATTTCCAGAATTATAACCTTGGTTGCCCGAGTTATAATTCTGAAAATCCCCTGGTTGGTAAAGTACTTAGCCTCCTCATCAATGTCAACCTCCTGCTTTTCATACCTGTTTGCCGCACCCATTGCATTAACCTTCTCTAGAACAACTAAGTTATGTTTTGTAAGGATGTCCATTGGGGTTTTCATTTGGGCCATGTCTTGGTCCCGTTCTTTCTCTCTCTTTCTCTATTCAGCTGAGAGTTTAAAAGTGAACCCAAGATCTCCAATCTTTGCATCTGTTGTGTGCCAAGCTATGATGTTCTTTGATACCTCATCCATGACAACCATGATCTCGGGGAATGGTTTTCTCGTGAAGGATCTGCCACACACTACATCCACAACTGGTTTGGTCACAAAGTTTAATGACCTATAAAACACCCATTTCAAATGCCTATTACTAAGGCAATGATTTGGGAATTTATTTAGCTTCTGGCTAAACCTCCACCATGTGTCATGAATCGCTTCACCTGATAGTTTCTTGTGAGAGCCTATTTAATCTTTCATTTGTAGCTCTTTTGTTTATGATTAAAACCTCTACATGAAAGTCTCCATCTGGCTAGCCCAAGTTTTGATCGAGTCATGTGGCAGCTCATTGAGCTTCTTTGTTGCCTCTCCAGCTAGAGACAGAGGGAATAACCTCAGCCTCATCGCAGTTTTACTGACCACAGGAATCTCAGCCGATTTGCAAGTTGCGACGAAGTTCATCAAGTGCTGATTCAGGTCCTCACCAGTTGTCCCTCTAAAATAATCCCTTTAAGTTTAATAGTTAAGTCATGGTTCTAGAGATGGTGAACTTTATTGCTGGTGGAAAGACCGAGAGTACGATGGCTCCAGTAGCCCCAGCTGCATCTAACTTTAAATTATATTCTTCGAATTCCAAACGTGTAGGTTGTTGTCCTCGACCTCTTGGAGCTAATGGTCATTGTTGAGGAGGAGCTACCTCATCTTTCACTTCGTCCTCATCCTTTATTTTGTTCGAGTCGTTGTTATTGTTCTAAGCACCTCTAGCTAGGGCCTGAGCATCCTGTCTTAGCCTATGTCTTTGAGCTTCAAGTTCCTGTGCATTCACCATTTTCCTAATAGTCCGTTTCAACTCGAGATTGTAAGGAATCAGAGGTTCTCCCTTACTTTGGTGTTTGGCATGCACTATTTTACTCACCTATAGATGACACAGACAAGAAACAAGAAGTAAAATGAGGAAATACTACAACAACTGACGTGATAGCTAGTAGATTATTTCTAAACCAAAATTCCCCGGTAACAACGCTAAAATTTGATATGTCCAAACTTACACCTCGCTTAAGAAGTATAAACGGTCGAAGTCAATTATAGAACTCAACTGGAGTTGTGGTCGATCCCACATGAAATTTACAGTAGAAATAAACTTATTGACGCTTATATTCAATTGTGGTTAATATTTCCGAAAGAAATGAATTGCGAAGAGTAACTATTGGGTTGTTTTGAATTTAAGTAACAAATTTCTGTTAAAGTTTAATGTTAATAGTAGCAAACAATAGTTTCAAGATTTGATGTTTGATTTAGAGAGACTAGGATTGTGTTCCCCATGACCTTTAACTTATAACTCGAATTCTACATGAATAATGATTTATTTTCAACCTTATACGTTCATAGAAATTTATGAATATCTAAACGCCTTTCTGCCCTATTAGATAACTTTCACTCTTCTCCCCAATCGGTCTTAGAGCATTTTTAATCTTACACTTGCATACCTATTAAGAGGATTATCCTCTCTCGAGCTCGAATCTTTAAAACAAGTTAATAGAATTCATTTTTAGATTTTCATAATCATAACTTTTCTCTTAAACAAGTAATGAATACAAGCAAGTTCTAATATGTGAACTCATTAGAAAACAATCATCATGAATATAGAAACGACATATGCCGTTATCAATCAAAAGTTACTCATGTTTGAATCCAACGTTAATTTTTAGTCATGGTTCACACAACCTTAGTTTGTTTAGCCGCTCATATTCTCAATAAAATAAATATTAGAGATTATTGAAAGCATAATGAAGTAGACGTACAATAATTTCAAAATCAAAAGCTTCTTGATTATGAAAACTAAATCAAGATCACAAAGTTTGATCTAAAATGTTAAACCAAAACTTTTTCAAAAACGGATACTCTCATTTCTCCATGCTCAAGATGTCTCAATGTTTTGATGTTTAAATCAAAATAAACCGTAAGGAATTTAAAATATTCTTAGAAAAGAGTCCTACATGGAGTAGGAAACATCACGGTCGACTCAATTTACAAGAAATGTAATGGTCCGTGAAGAAGTTCACAGTTTATTAACCCCCTCGTGAACCCACACTTAGACAAAAAGTTGTGAATCTTCACTTCAGCTTCATCATAAGCCATTTTCCGGCTCATACAGTGCACCACGGCCCGTCTAGGGCCTCGTCTTGTTACACTTTAACTACATTCCTTCCAGATCACTTCCATGAGCATCTTCATGGCTCGTGCAAAGCCTCAGAGCTCGTATAGCCAACCGTGTAGTCTCTATAACTTGCAACTTCACTTTTACTCCTTTCCTTCCATCAATTGATTCTAAGTATTTTTACCTGCACATTAGCAAAAGAACCATCATATCCACATAAACATGCTCGACTTCTTGCACTAATCCTTTGTTTTGGGTGTCAAATGTGCTATGAGTTCACGACACATCAAGGACCAACAACCATAATTCTAAAGTCAAAGCCTATTAGCTATCAAGAAAACAATAACAGAGAATATAATAAAATCAAACAATAACCTAACCAGACCGCCACAAGCCTAGAAGGTACAAACAACAAACATAACCCAACTGGTCCACATAAACCTTAGGGTTCAATCAAAAAACAACTATGATGGCGATAGGCAATCCATATGAATAGAGGGTGAGCATCAGGACCATCAGAGACCATTTGAAACTTCTAACCCCAAGCACCCAATAAAGTCCCCACCCAGCCAAACAATATAATCCTAGGGTCACCAACCTAGCTAGAAAGAGTAAACACGGGGGCCACCCAGCCAGACACTAAGCCCCCAAGGCCACTAGCCCAGCTAGCAAGAGTAACTCGGGTGTATCAATATGACCAAATCATGCAAGAAATGGCATCGACGCGCTAGATGCCTCTAATATCCCAAGTAGAAAAAGGATCACGTCCTTCATGACATGTAATCTCAAAATTAGTAAGTCAAGTGATCTAGGTGGTATGACTCACGTTAAAACTAGTTTAGAATAAAAGCTAAGTAAAACAATATCATATCATGAATGATAAATATGCCAATGCATAAGCTGAGATCGTACCACAAAGTCGATGAGAATTTACAAACAATGCAATGCATGTCATCATCAACATTCAAATAAGGCATTCAAAGTCAATTAAATATACAACCAACCAAACCACGCTACCAAAGTGAAGAGAAATAACTTAGGATTCAATTGGTTCTGGAACACGGCCTCAGGCCCAAAAAAATAATCATAAGATAAATAAGGGTACAATAGGCCTACCCTAAACAACAAGCAAAGGGATCAAGAATATCTTCCAAATAAATAAAGAGGGAGCGAACTCAAGGGACGGCCCCCTACCCCAATCATACCGCTCCAGCCCCAGAATAAGCACAATGCCAACCTAGTCTAAGACCACAATATATCAATCCTAACAACGATAAGATAGATCATCTACACCACAAGCAAAGCTATAAGCCTAAAATAAGGATCCTAACACCTACAATAAGCCAAAGGCTTCTACGGAGTCAAGAAAAGATGGAAAGAACAAAAGGAGCTAATACCTGACAAAATATAGTTCAAAATCCTATGTATTCTATACTAAGCATTATCTAAGAATCCCAATCAAGAAAGTAAACCAAAGCCTACTATAAAGCCGATCACGAGTGCTCTAAATCCACCACACAACAACTATTTTCTTCCAAAAATCTTCAATACACCACTACACTATCAAATTAACGATCATAATGTCATTACATATGTTTATAGACCAAAATCACAATAATTGGAGAAAGACCAAAAATTGATTCAAAATGGGAATGTGAGACCCACACCGAGAATCTAAGAATTGACTCCATCAAAAGGTACTAATCAACTAACCAAACTTGTGCTTTGAAATAGGGCTCAAAGGGTAGGTGCATCAGTTGTGGGGGTGGAAAGCACAGAGGAAGGCTGAGGGGGTACCTGATGGCTCGAAAGAAGGAGCGGGCTGAGCGGTATTGCCCTCAAGGCCAACAGGGTCTACCAAATAGGTGGTGTATGGTGGTGGAAGCTTCCTCTGAGCTGCCTCATCTCTAAAGTAATCTGCCTCAATCCTTCTAATATTATTATAGGAGGTGGGAAAGGGAGAGAAGTCTACTCATGAATGGATCTCATCAACATCTCCTTAAGAATAATCCCAACAGAATCGATCTTAGTCCGATCAATGATGCTGCCAACTATGACGGCCTTCGAAAGCTGGGGCATAGACGCATTCTGGGTTTTGCATGATATTGCTGGTAGTGAAGCCGAACTAGTACCTGTAGGTGATGTTCATATCTTTCTTTTTTATCCGTGCACCATCAACCATCCATAGAGAGGAGATATCGAAGATGAGGTGTGCCAGCCACCCCTTAAGTGAATCTAGGTTGTGTTTCATCAAGAGCCTATAGTACCCATCATTTTCACCCTTAGTGCCCAATATATAATTTATTTTACCTGTGTGGCATGGTACCATCGTCCCACGAACCTCAACTTCTTCCAACAGTTTCCAGATTATGCCCTTTGTTTTCTTGGGCAAGTCCTTTACATAGGCCACATAGAATTCTCTAACCCAGACATGGACGTAAGGAGGTTGCGCTCATGTAAGCCTCTCAAATCCATGAAATATGATGGTCTCCCATATGTCGAGGTAGTCACTCATCAGCCCATCTTTGGAGAGTTGTCTCTCCTCTAAAATTGTTCACTCTCCATCTTCCTTGAGCCTATTGAGGGCCCTTGGATTCATAATCTGTAGAACTCGTGAAACACTCACATTGGAGACAAGGTTTGCTGCTAACTTGGACCTGATGTCCGTCCTCTTCTTGGCTATTTTCTTCTTTTGTTTCTCACTCACGCGCGTAGAAGAGCGCTGAGTGGATTTTTTTCACGACCCAAGATTGCCCCTAGGCGTAACATGGCGTACAAGACCCCGAGAGGCCCCATACAAGCTACTTAGCATACATCATACAAGGTAATAGAGTTTTAAAAACTTAAACAACAGTTTCAACATATAAAAGTTTTATAGAGAAAAGCAGAAATGTAAACATCGTCTCAAAGCCATCTAGTACATAAGAGGAAATCGGGACGTAACCCATACATCAAGTTCAAAAACTAAAATGAAAAGACATAGTGGAATAAAGGCTTTGTCCTCGAAACATGAGGCCTCACCAATCTTCAATCTTCAACTACTAAGAGGTCCTAGCCACGGAGGTGCGAATCGGAATCGTCGGACCCTATATTTAGGAAAATGTAGGCAAGAGTATGCGTTTGTACAAAAATACACTAAGTATGATAGCCATGAATAAAAATATGAAATCATGCTAAAAAGGACATTTTCATGATCTGCAAAGACCAAGTCAAAACATAAGATAAGAAGTTAGAAAACATAATCGTAATCATGATCAATGCAAGTAAAATCATCTTTTGAAACATATGAGAGATACTTTAAAGGTATCCCTAGTTCATTGTTGTCGGAATTAGCCTTAACCGACATGAAGATCATGTGAGCTATAACATAATCCCCCGGTGTCTCCCACACCGAAAAGGGTTGTCCTACCTTTCAAGGTAGGACCATGGTTGAACTAAAGTGGATCCACTAAATAATGTCTATCTGGACCATCATCCTATGGGGGCAAATAGGTAAGGGATAAGGAGATTGCTACTAGAAACTGGACCTCAACATGGAAGAGTTCCATCTCAATATCCTCTCGATGCTAAGAATAAATCCCACTGAGTAGTTATTAATCTTAATTTGTCTTATCTTTAAAATACGTGGGTAGTCGGCACATGTCTTACCGTCCATGATCTTTCATAATAGCTTTTAAGGCCCATAGTCATTAACTTCATGCTAGAAATGCCCCTAATACTAATGGAAATAGTTTTGAAATCATGGTCTGTAATCATTGATGGCATATCCGGATACCATACTAATCAAGACCTAATTTAGAAAAATAGCCCGAAAAGCATTTAGGGTAAATCTAGATGTCATTCATGTCATGTGGCCAAGCTTCATAGAACATATAGACGATCTCATCTATAAGCTTTCTTGAGTCATACACATACTTTCAT
This sequence comes from Solanum etuberosum, assembly GCA_029582245.1. NCBI lineage: Eukaryota > Viridiplantae > Streptophyta > Magnoliopsida > Solanales > Solanaceae > Solanum > Solanum etuberosum. Next base: position 68,865 of record JAJONR010001738.1, read on the forward strand.
GATCATGCATTCCTTTCAATAATTCATAAGCTTCATCACGTCTCCAAAGTCATTGCATCTTCAAATTCATTTACATCTACTTCATAAAGAGAAGACATGCATATTTTTCATAAATTCATCTTTCATAGTTCAAGACCACATTATATCAACATAGCTTAGAAAACATGGGTTATGCATGGGTTCATGGGAAATCAACTTAAAAACATGCAATTACTTCAATTCATGCATAAAATTTTATAAATCAATCAAATAAATCAACATTGAAAGGAACCCATAAAAATTGAAGAAAACCCTAACTCAATTGGGGAATTCTAACTTTGTAAATTGGAGAATTTGGGAACTCCATGGAGGAAAGGGCTCCATGGATAAAAACTATCATACCTTTATGCCAAAAGCTTGAAAGCAATGGAGGATTAGGAGGCTAGATCTTGAAACCTTAGCTTTCTTCTTGAACTTCTAGAAAGAGAAATATTTGAGAGGAGGAGCTTGATCAAATTTTTGAAATTTAAGAGAATGAATTGAGTTTTGGGTGATTTGGGGGTTTAAAATAATTATATAGGCTTTGGGTAGAAGGCAAAATGACATAATATTGAGTTAAAACAATTGGGAAAAGACCCAACAACCCCTGACATAAAAACTTCCCTATTGGCTCACTGGAAAGGCAAAACCAGTCGTCATGACTATCACGGCCCGTCAAACGGGTTGTGAAGAAATCCTGCCTGACAGGGCTTTAGTATTTAGGGAATAACTTTTTACTCCGAGCTTGGAATAAGGCAAACTTAGTGGGTTGGAAAGAGGACTCAGAGATCTTTAATTTGATATGTCATGGGCCACCTAATTCATTTTGTACTAAAAGATATGATCGTTTAAAGTTGACCTTACACTCTTAGTCTAATGAAAACTCTTCACGGACGGCTTCACGGGCCATTTTGATGCCCGTGGCCCTTGACCAGTGGCTAAGGGAGGACCCCTATTGACTTGACCCACTTGACGACCACTTTGACGTCCCGTCCGTCAAAGTGAAGCCTACATGGGGCGGGTTCTGGAAACCTACCATGAGCTACTTAACGGACCGTGGTCTCCTTCACAGCCCGTCTGGGGCTCCGTGGAGGGTTCCATTGTCTACTTTTTGGGCTTGTGAGTTTTCCACTTGACCCATTTCTAGACTTTTTTGAATATGAGATGTTACAATATCTCCCCCTTGGGAACATTCATCCTCGAATGAAACTCGAACTAGCACGAAAAGAGTAGGAGAGAAACTAATAACCCAATCAATGCAACTTCATAAAAAATGCACATAACCAAGGAGAAATATCGACTCCAAGCTAAAACATGATCACAACATCTTTTCATAAGGTCTATATGCAACTTATACTCAAATGCACATAAGCATGAAGAAATCAATCAATTAAACTAAATCATATTTTTGAAAGTCAAAATTTTCATGAGCATGGATGCATGATGAAACATAAGGATAACTAAGACACCCGAATCCTAAAGAGTGAAGCATGATCAGCTATGACCTCAAGCTAGACTCGAAGATAAAGGAAAGAGATAGGGATACTATGAAGTCACATCGCCTCCAAACTTTCACCCACCGTACCATAACAAGGAACTCTTCCAAAACCAACATAGTTCTACTCACGTACCCACCACGAAGCAAACTATCTTCCCCTTGAGAGAAAACCCCACTAGTCTTTTCAAATCCATCTCCCTCAATCCCAAACATAACACCAAAGTCTTAACAACAACGAAACCATTGATACAAGTAAACACTTAAGAAGTTTTAACAAGGATTTTAAAGGACTACTCCAAACACCATCCCCATACATGGAGTCTTACCATATCCAACAAAACACTCAACATCAAGCAATACATAACCTCAAGGTAAAAGACCTTAACTTACCAATTACCGCATCCGGGGAACTCTCATGATCTTCTTGAGTTTGAAGAGCATAAAACCTATCTTGTTTCCAACCACCACTAGGACCGGAGGAAGGGTAGGGTTGAGCCCGTCGACGTGTATCTCCCTCATTTCCAACAATGAAGGACAATTCCTTATCTTATGATCCATCTTACCACAACCAAAGCAAGTATTAGAATCGACTAGACATTTACCCTTATGTCTTCTCCCACACTCCCTAAACTTGGGCCACATTTTCTTACTACCACCCTTACATTGAGAATGATTTTCTTCATCGGACATTGAATGAGAATACTCACCATCATCCCTTCTTGCCCTCTTTGAATCCCTAATTTTCTCCTTACGCTTTTCTTCTTCTATTTGTTGTGCATGAACCATCAAATGAGAAACATCCATATCCTTAACAAGCATGACGGTTAGGCATTCTTTGACCACTAAGTTGGAAGCACCCGACACAAACTTACTCATCATTGCCCTTGGATCGGCAACCATAGTTGGAGAATATTTAGACAATTGTGTGAATTTCAAATCATACTCCTTCACACTCATATCTCCTTGGCGAAGGTTAATGAACTCAAGTACCTTTGCCTCTCTCATCTCAAGGGGAAAGACCTTATTAAGAAAAGCAACCTTAAATTTCTCCCAATCAAGAGGACCCTCTCTTCTTTCCATTGGTTGAACCAAACTTGAGCAACACCCTTAAGTTCATAAGCGGTCAAATCCGCCTTTTCTACCGGCGTCAATTCCATGATGATCAACACCTTGTACACCTCATTAATGAACTCTTGAGGATCTTCCTCAATATTAGACCCATGAAATTCCAGAGTATTCATTCTAATAAAGTCCCTCACCCTTGTTGCCGTCGTACCCACCCTTGGGTTCACCGGAGCCACAACCTCTCTATTTGCTTGAACCATCATAGCTTGGGCCAATGCATGAAATGCAGCTCGAAACTCATCATTAGTCACTTGCTCGGCCAAAGGGTTGACCGGCACTTGGGGAACCTCTTGTCTTACATTTTCACGAACATTCATATTTCTTCTCATGGAATTCCTTCATGGAGGCATATTCTGAAAAGCATAAATAAGGGTTAGGAGAGAAATACACCTAGATTTACACTCTATCGCATGACTTTAGAGCAATGATAGAAGTGAAACTTCCTAAATATCTTATAGCCTCTCATTCATAAATGTGGCGCGCTTCACACTCATGAACATGAATCTACTCGATGTGGCTTATGAGGCATCCTAGGACCTTTCTAAACCTTGTGCTCTGAATACCAAGTTTGTCACGACCCAAGCTAGCCCCTAGGTGTAACATGGCGTACATGACCTCGAAAAGCCCCATACAAGCCACTTAGCATACATCATACAAGATAATAAAGTTTAAAAGACTTAAACGATAATTTTAACATATAAACATTTTATAGAGAAAAACGGAAATCTAAACATCATCTCAAAGTCATCTAGTACATAAGAAGAAAATCAGGACGTAACGCGTACATCAAGTTCAAAAACTAAAATGAAAACACATAATGGAATAAAGGCTGGTCCTCGAAACATGAGGCCGCACCAAAATTCAATCTTAACCTACTAAGAGATCCTAGCCACGGAGGTGCGAATCGGAATCGTCGGACCCTACATTTGGGGAAATGTAGGTAAGAGTATGCGTTAGTACAAAAATGCACTAAGTATGATAGTCATGCATAAAAATATGAAATCATGCTAAAAGGACATTTTCGTGATATGCAAAGACCAAGTAAAAACATATGATAAGAAGTTAGAAAACATAATCGTAATCATGATCAATATAAGTAAAATCATCTTTTAAAACACACGAGAGATACTTTAAAGGTAACCTTGGTTCTTTATTATGGGAATTAGCATTAACCGACATAAAGACCATGTGAGCTATAACATGATCCCCCGATGTCTCCCACACCGAAAAGGGTTGTCCTACTTGCCAAGGTAGGATCATGATTGAGCTAAAGTGGATCCACTAGCTAATGTCTATCTAGACCAGCATCCTATGGGAGCACATAGATAAGGGATAAGGAGATTGATAGTAGAAACCCGACCTCAACACGGAAGAGCTTCCATCTCAATATCCTCTCGATGCTAAGCATAAATCCCACGTAGTAGTTATTAATCTTAACTTGTATTATCTTTAAAAGACGTGGGTAGTCGCCACTTGTCTTATCATAAGATAGCTTTTTAGTCCATGCGTAAGAAAACCTTTCACCGTCCATGATTTTTCATAATAGCTTTTAAAACCCATAGTCATTCACTTAATGCTAGAGATGCGCCTAATACTAATGGAAATAGTTTTGAAATCCTAGTCTCTAATCATTGATGGCATATCCGGATACAATACTAATCAAGACCTAATTTAGAAAAATAGCCCAAAAAGCATTGAGGGAAAATCTAGATGTCATTTATGTCATGTGGCCAAGCTTCATAAAACATATAGACAATCTCAACTATAAGCTTTCTTGAGTAATAAACATACTTTCGTGATCTTGCATTCTTTTCAATAATTCATAAGTTTCATCATGTCTCCAAATTCAATGCATCATCAAATCCATTTACATCTATTTCATAAAGAGAAGACATGAATAATTTCATAAATTCATCTTTCATAGGTCAAAACCCACATTATATTAACAAAGCTTAGGAAACATGGGTTATGCATGGGTTCATGGAAAATCAACTTAAAAACATGCAATTACTTCAATTCATACATAAAAGTTCATAAATCAATCAAATAAATCAACATTGAAAGGAACCTATGACACATGAAGAAAACCCTAACTCAATTGGGGAATTCTAACTTTGTAAATTGGAAAATTTGAGAACTCCATGGAGGAAAGGACTCCATGGATGAAAATTATCATACATTGATGCCAAAAGCTTGAAATCCATGGAGGATTAAGAGGCTTGATCTTGAAACCCTAGCTTTCTTCTTCAACTTCTAGAGAGAAACATTTGAGAGGAGGAGCTTGATCAACTTTTGGTAATTTAAGAGAATGAATTAAGTTTGGGTGATTTGGGGGTTTAAAATCATTATATAGGGTTTTGTGTAGAAGGCAAAATGACGTAGTATTGAGTTAAAATAATTGGGAAAAGACCCACCAACCCCTGACTTAAAAACTGCTGAATTCGCTTACTATAAAGCAAAAACGGGCATCATGACCACCACGACCCGTCAAACGGGTCGTGAAGAAATCCTGCCTGTCAGGGATTTACTATTTTGGGCATAACTTTTTACTCAAAGCTTGGAATTAGGCAAACTCGGTGCCGTTAGAAAGAGGACTCAAAGATCCTTAATTTGATAGTTCATGGGCCACCAAATTCATTTTCTGCTAAAATATATGATCGTTTAAATTTGACCCTAAACTCTAAGTCTTATGAAAACTATTCACGGACGGCTTCACGGGCCGTTTTGATGCCCGTGGCCCTTGACCAGTGGCTAGGGGAGGACCCCTACTGACTTGACCCACTTGACAACCACTTTGATGACCCGTCAACCTCACCACAGGCCGTCTAGGTGTCTGTCAAAGTGAAGCCTGCATGGGGCATGTTCTAGAAACCTACCACGAGCCACTTAACGGACTGTGGTCCCCTTCACGGCCCGTCTGGGGATCTGTGGAGGATTCCATGGTCTACTTTTTAGGCTTGTGAGTTTTCCACTTGACCTATTTCTAGCCTTTCTTGAATCTGAGGTGTTACAATTTTTATGGGGGAGCCTCCGAGGGCTCGTTGATAGTAATCTCGTATTCCTTTTTAAAGGGGGAAGAGGAGGAGAGTCTGTTTAAGACTCGGATTCATAGGGTACAACTCCTTTGTGCATAGATCTTCCCATTTCTTGCAAGTCACAACAATCAAAACACAGATCGGGTGAATATTAGTTAAAATCAAGTTCAGAAGAAAGCACAATTAAAATCAGGTTCTGAGGCTCGCCTACTAGGAAGGCAATTCACCTAACATGTAAGGCAAACTTAAGTAAGCTCCCCGAAGTTAACAAATAATTAAATTTAACTCAGGCATGAAAGATGGAGTCATATCAAACTCGGTGATCCACCAAGTTGGTTTCGGCAGACTAAGACAAGTCCGCCAAAGTTGAAAGTGCAAAATAAAAAGGAATAGGCACAAAAGGGCAATGTCCACTCCCACTTGGTGATACACCAAATGGCTTTCAGCGATGTCAGACAAGACTACCGAATGGGAAAGTATCAATGTAACATATTCAAGCACAAAAGGCGTTCTGGGACTTACTCGTCGATTCACTTAATCACCTTGGTGAGGTTAGCCAAGTCCGTCGAGTTGGTAATTTTCTCCCCAGTGCCTATTTTCATAAGCTCAACACCAATACAAAACAAATATCCAATACCCAATTAGTTTTACAGTCTACCCAAATGCTTCACTATCCATGGGTACTCAGACTTCCCTTATATTTCACAAAGTACTACCCAAACTGACAATTTTCCCTTAAGAAAGTTTTCACTCTCTCTATCTTTGGGCAAATGCAAGTTTTCGGGGCAACACTGGGATAATCACACTTTAACCATACTCAATTTAAGCAAGACCCAGTTCATGTAAGGGTTTAATTAAAAATTTAAACATTCACAACCAATTCTAACAATTTCAAGCACAAAATCAACAATCCTAACTCATGGGAATAGTTCAACACGATGCATTTAGCACTACCCATAAAAATTAAATAGTGAGATAACCTTGACAATATTAAACCCACATCAAAATCATCATGTTTTAGCACAAATAGCAAGATATACCTCAAAAACCAACCTTAGAGATGAAGTTAGGCACACAATCATGGAAGATGGGTCTCAGATCAACGATCAAACGCTTGAATACACTCTAAGCAAATTAAATTATGAAAGTGAGGTCATCAAAGCACCAAAACAAGGGTATGGGGAGTTCAGTAAGAAAATGAGCTAAAAAAGATGCAAGGTTTTCTTTTAGCACTTGAAAAGACTCTTGGCCTATTTAACTCAGGCGTACTTGACGGACTACGACTAACGTCACCGAATGCATTTGATGAATTGCCGAAGGATCTTAAGCCCACCGATAAGGCCTGAACGAGTACCAAACCTGAAGATCAATTCGGTGGACTTGATATATTCCACTTAGTGCACTTCGTCAGATCGACGACTAGATACCTATTCACCGAAGTTGATAGTACCATTTTTCCATTTTTTCAGCTCAGAAGGTGAACATGAAGATGTCGACACAATGGTTTCGGCGCATCACCGACATGGTTTTGGCATCACAGATTTTACCTTTCTCAACATTTTGACTTCTTTTCAACCTACACTCACAACACACGTTATAGAAAACAATAAAATAAACTTAGGTTACATCCCAAGAAGCGCCTCATTTAAGGTCATGGCATGACACAATTCTCACTTCATCAATTATCATTCTTGGGATTTGGGATGGTGTCAATTGGCAATGTTTCCTTTTTCCTTGGATTGAGATAGGTGGAAATCTTACACATTTGGGTTTTCAATTGCTTAGTTGATACTAAATGGGAAGTAACTTTTTGAGTCAATGTGTAGAAGTCATTTTTCAAATCATTCAATACCTTGTCCGACCCTTCAACCTTGTTGAAGATCCTTGTTAGCATTTCCTCAGCTCGGTTTCCCTCCGGTCCAGCTTATTCTTTTGGTTTTGGGCGATCATGAGGCAGGACATACTTATCTGTTCCAGCTTTCATATCTCTCCAATATCCACCTCGATCTGTTCAATCTCTCCAACTGTTGTATCGATCCTTGTCCCAACCTTGGTTCAAACTAAGTCTTGGGTATTTAGGATGAGAACCCCTCAATTGATTTCCATTGTAGTTTACCTCTCCAATGTATAATACCTCAAACTTGGCATCTTTCTAGCACTACCCACTGCTTGTACCAACTGCATTTACCATTTTTGATCCACCACCCATGAGATGTTTGGATATCAAGTTGAATTGGGTCATCATCTTACCAATGTTCTCATTACGATAATGATCCTTTTCCATTTTCTCCTTTCTTGTTCCCCATTGTTTAGAAGATTTACGATCCTCTCTAGTCTACCATGTTTTGTTAACTTTTTTCATAAAATCTAGCAACAATATTGCTAAATCAAACGGTTGTCGCATGAGAACACCTTGGATAGGTTAATCAGCCTAGCCCTTGTTGAAAATGTAAGCTACAATAAAAGTATTGCAGCAACAAGTTTTCTGGAACACCATATGTTTGACATTGTAGAAACAATTTCCAAAACCGAAACCATATTTTGTGAAGAGGTTTACCTCACTCTCTTTTAATGTTTTGGATGTTATCCCTATGTTTAACCATTTTTGAGGGATGAAAGAATCTCTCTAAGAAAGCATCAGTCAACTCATCCTAAGAAGTGATAAAATCATTTGGCAACTCAGAAAACCATCTTGTAGCTCCATTTTGGAGGATCTTGAATACAGAGAATAAAAGAAAACAGAGAACTTAAGTACCGAAGAACTTACTTTATTATATTGACATATGCTGAAAAGCAGACAAGCTCATAGTATGTTTACAGAGAAAGCTAAGAGAAATTTCTAGAGTAGATAATTTTCTGATGCCTTCCTATGATTATTACAAGTCCTTTAGCCTTATCTTTGATAAGGCTGTCAGCCAATTAGGTGGATCCACTTATCTTTTGTGAGTGGAGTTACCTTTTGGTAAGTGGGGTCTGATGCTTCGAATAATTCCACTTAGAGTTTATCTTTCTTCCGAATAGTCCAAAGTACTTTCGGTGGCTGGGTCCCATATGATTTATCAATCAATAGAAATTTCATCCCTTTGAGACTCTTCTATCTCTTTCTAGATAATTCCGATCCGTTTTAGATCTCTATCTGAAAGACTAGTTATTCCGATTTTTAATAATATCAACTAGGATTAATTAATCAAAAGGATTAAGATATGATTGGGCCAAAGCCCTGGGTTTTAGCATATCTCCATTGTCATCACTTTGAGATGAAGTCTCTTCCAATAGTTGTAGGATAGCAGCTTCATTTGGGTTATCGTCTAGCTCTGAGAGAGCCTTTTCTAATCTCTTCTTCAAATCATTTTTGGATGGCGATGGTTTCGAAGATGATGGAGACTCCCTTCGAGAGGGTGGAGGAGTTTCTTTACGTGCTGGTGACCAGCCTTTGATTCGAACTTCTCGAGAAAGATATTTGATCCTGTCAAAATCTGCAATGATAAAAGTCCAACTAATAATATAGGAAATTCAATTTTTAATAAAATATTTGCATCATTTTATATGCTCAGGTAGAGTCGAAATTCCTTCATCGAGTTGAAACTGATGAAATTTTTCTAAAAATGGTTTAGGAAGGATTAGTTGATTTTCTCCAAAGCAGCACCACCATTCGTAGAACCATCTAGGAATGACTGAGGAAGCTACCTTAGGGCAGTATTTTAAAAAACCAAGTATGGGTGGTTGGTCGTAAATACAAAAAATTAAACCAATCATCACGGTAATCAAACCAGTTGTAAGTTTGAGGATTAAATTTTCTCGAAAGATTCACCGGGGTCAGCAAATGGTCTACACTCCATTCAAAGGGTGATAGAATCTTTTTAATAGTGAATTTCGAATAGGAGATGCTATCTGGGTCTGATTTATCTGACAGTTCGTGTTCTATTTCAATAGAAGCTGTGTCGACAAGAATGAATTCAAAGTATCTTCTCGTCTTGAGGGCATCATTGGTCTCAACATAGTTCCTGTTAGAATACAGGGGCTTCAGAAGATGCTTGATTTCATAAGCATCAAATTCCTTGTCAAGAGCAAGGATGGGAGAAACCTGCAAGGAAATAAGATCAAATTTTTCCTTTTCTTTTTCTTTTTCTCTGGTTAATGGGGTTGCCATAGGTGATACAGCCTCGGCAAAACTTTCTGGTGTTTTGATTGTGTAACTGTCGCTGGTTAGTTTTTGGGAGAATCTGAGTTTTCCCGAAGGAGACACTGAGCTGGGCTCTGGATCCTTTTGAAAAGGTTTTTTCATAATCAGCAGATTGGATGAACTACTCGATGGTAGAGTTGGGAAATGGGTCAGATTGATGGGAGGCAACTGGGCCAAGGCTGAAAACCGATTCTGGTTTATTTCAGGCCTTAGTCCTAATACAGGTCTTAAAGCAAAAGGTCATGTTGAGGGGTTACGAGGTGGTCCACTGGGCCGTGGTCCGTTTGATCTTGTGCCTCCAAAGGGCCGTGCTTCTAGCCTCATGATTTTCCCTGCAAAAATTCTCTGGTTAGAAAATCAGGGAGAGAATTGACTTCTCCTTTTAAGAATTCAATTTGAAAAATGAAACTGGATAATAAAGCTTGCCATCTTGCAAAGATTTGTTTAGAGACAAGGTTTTTAAAATCCTTTTGCAAGATGTCTTTAGCAGATTTACAATCTACTTTGAGCAAGAATTCTTTGTTGATCAAATCATCTTGAAATTTAGTAACGCAAAGGACGATAGCAAGGATTTCCTTTTTAACGGTGCTATAATTCTTTTGAGCGGAGTTCCAGACTCCAGAGGTATAACGAACTAATTGTTCAGCTGACTTAGAGGACTCTCTTTGTTTGAGGATTCCTCCATAGCCAATATCGGATGCATCGGTTTCAACAATCATGAAAAAGTCAGGATTAGGGATTCCTAGACAAGGGAGGTTTTTAACCATTTCTTTGATTTTGATAACCGCAAAAGTTTGCTCCTTTTTCCAAGGAAGGGGATCTTTCTTTAACCTGTCATAAAGCGGTTTGTAGATTTGTCTGACTTTAGGGATGAAGTCAGCAACATAGTTAAGGCTTCCTAAGAACCGCTGTAACTGAGTTTTGTTAGTAATAACATCTGGGAATTTGTCAGAAAACTCAATGGCTCTACAAATCGGTGTATAAGTACCTTGATATAAATCAGGGCCAAGAAACCTGATTTTAGTCTGAAAGAGCTTGATTTTCTTAGAACTAACGACAAGGCCATTGTGCTTAACAATTTTAAGGAAAATATTCAAATGTTTAAAATGCGAATCAATATCTTCAGAATAGATTAGAACATCTTCAATATAAACAATCGAGATATTACTGATTGAATTAAAGATATTATTCATTATATTTTGTAATTCTGAAGGGTCATTCTTAAGCCCGAAAGGCATAACATTCCATTTGAATTGTCCAAATGGGATATTGAAAGCTGTTTTGTACTTATCCTTTTCGGAAATCTGAATTTGCCAGAAGCCTGATTTCATATTAAATTTACTATAAATATTGGCTTTATAAGTCCTTTTTAAAAGCTCTTTTATTAGGGATAGGATATCTAATCCATTTTAATGCAGTGTTCAGTGGTTTATAGTTAATAACTAGCCTAGGAGATCCTCTCTCTTTCTCTGCTGCATTATTAACATAAAAGGCTGAACAGCTCCAAGGGGATTTAGAAGGGCGTATAATTTTATTTGTTAAAAGAGTGGTGATTTCCCTTTTACAAATTTCCATTATTTCCTGATTCATCTGAAAGGGCCTTGCTTTGGTAGTGATGGCCTGTTCATTGAATCCATCAATATACGGTTAGTCTACAGTATGTCTTTTACGCTCCCAAAAGGTGTTAGGAAAATCCGAACAAATTTCTTTTGTAAAAGTGTCTTGAAGTTTGGCAATCTTAGTTACCATCTCCGGGGTTTTTAAAATTTGTACAATTTTCTTAATTTTAATATCATTTTAAAAAAAATGAGATTTGTTGAGAAATCAAATTGATTTTGAACACAGTTTTACTTTGTAAATGAAATCTTTCTTCAGGAGAAATAAATTTGATAAAGGGAAAGGAAATGTATTTTCCCAAAATGGTGGTGCGTATAGCATCTAGATCTGAAATATAAGGTTTTATTTGGGTAATAAAAGGAATTCCCAGAATAATTTCTATAACAAAATCATTAACAAGACAAATACCATTGTTGCAGATATGGGCTTTAGATAATTTGAAATCTATTTGAATTCTTTCACCTGTAGCACCAAATAATCTGGTTGTACCTTTCTGTAGGTACTTGGTGGGGATAAGTCCTTCCACGATACAGTTTCTATCTGCACCACTGTCTAACAAAACAATTTTGTTAAGAACAAGACTATTATTAATAATAAATTTGATAAGAATGTGCGAACTTTGAGGTTTAACCTTGGAGAGAACTCCAATACCTGCGTCCTTTTCCTTTTGGTAAGGATCATCGTCTCTGTCGGTATCATCTTGAGATTCATACTGATTTGGAAGATGTTCTTTTCCAGAAGTTCCTTCTTCGGGAATGGAGGTTCTTTTGAGAACTTGTTCTGTTAAAGCTTCTATTTCAATCTTGTGAAGCCTGGATTTGACTTCCCTGATTTCATCTTTTAGCTTATTTACTTCAGCTCTAAGGTCGTTAATAGAGGGTTCTTCCTTTTTGTCGAATCTCTGCATGATTTGCTTCATGCTGAATGGAATAATCTTCGGTTTTTCAGGTTTCTGATGAGAGACTAGTCTTTGTAGTTCAAGGAGTTATTTTCTTTTTGCCTCTTCATCTTGAATGTGATCAATGGTGGCAAATAAGGTTTCAGCAGTTTCATTGGAGAGAACGCTAACAGTTTTACTGTCACAATAGCAAAATGCTCTATTGCAATTGCAATCAGAAGCTTCTTCTTCTGACTCTGAATCCTGAGCGATATTGATAAACTCTTCATCGCTTTCTTCCTCTGAGGCAGATTCTTCTTCTTCAATTATAGAGAAGAGTTTTGACTTGGTTTCTTCATCAATATTAAGGAGATTGATTCTCTTCTTCTTTTTCTTATTTCTTGGGCATTGGTTTGCCCTGTGGCCCTTTTTGCCACATGTCCAGCATTCATCCATAGAGGTATCTTTGAAAGGTTTCTTGAATCTTCTCTTTGTTCTTTTATCCTTGGTTTCATAGCGGGATTTGGATCCTTTCTTCTTCTTCTTATAGCTAGATTTCTTTTCTAGCTTTGTCCTTTGGGAAGAAGGAGGAGAGATCTTCGGAAAACCAAAGTCTTGACAAAAACTTCCTAGCTCTGTGGCTGAAAGCCTGTTTTCTTTCTTAAGCTATTCCTTTAGCTTAAGATCGGTGCATAATTCCATTGCAACCACATTGATGATGCTAACGAGATCTCCATAGGTGAGATGGTTGTAAGGGATTTTCCCTTCACACCTATCTCTAATCTTAGTTCTAACCTTTTCTCCGAATAACGGGGGGAGTCCACTTATGAATCTTTCTTTCTAAAATTCATTATTACAATCTTCTCGTATCATGACCTTTGCTATGAATACGTCTTCATACCATTTGAAATCTGTCAATTTCTTTCAATGCAGATTGTTGAGGATTTCAAGGCTCCTATCTTGGAACAGTTTTGGTTCACCAATAAAGTTTTTGGCTATGCTGTATAAAAGGGTGGCGGTTGCATCTTCTACTACTTCCTGAGTAGTGACTTGATTTTGTCCTTCAATTTTTACGACTGATCGGGTGATAATAGCATCTTGGATGCTAAGCTTATTTTCTTCAGTGAGATAATTATCCCACCAATGCTTAATCATTCCAGTAAATCCTGCAATGATCATACTGGCAGCTTGTTTATCTGAGCTTCCTTTGAGCTTATAAGCAATAATAGCAATTCCCATTTCATGCAGTTTATTGTAAATTTGATGTTCTGCACGACCATCAATATTCCATTAAGTAATGTTTGTTCCTGCATGGGAAGAGGTGGTTAAGAATGCATTTTCTTCGAACTGCATATCTGGAAATGAAGGACGGGTGTAGTAGTTCTTCTTGTTATGATATCGATATTTGCCGACATATTGAATCTGTTCCTTAGATTAGTTAATAACACCAATCTTGTTTCCAGGGGGAGGATTGGTAAGGTTCAACTTTCTAAGTTGGTCATTTATTCTTTCCAAAAGATCTTTGGAAGTGCTGAATTCCTTTGTAAGAGTAGAGTAATTTTCTCTGGAAAATTCAGGGTGTTTGAAGATAGGGTTGGTTTCGATGCTAGGATTAATTTTGGAAGGGCTAGGTATGTTTCCAAGTGAGAGAGTTCCATTTTGTTTAGAACCTTGGATTTGGTTAGCTACCACATGTAGGAGTCGGTTGGTGTAATTGTTTTGCTCGAAAATTTTATTTACTTCGGCGCAACTGGCTATGGCAGATTCTTTTTCAATTTTTCTTTTGAAGGGAGAGGCTGGCATGATTTCCTTTCTGTATGGGATACTAATTCCTTCTAGAGGAGGAATGGTAGATTCTACTACCTGATTTTGTGTGTACCATTTGTTGATAAGGACATTTAAGGACTCCTTTTGGTTATCCATTTGCCCTGAGTATTCAAACCATTTGAAGAACTCGATTTCGGTTCTAAATCTTTCCATGTCTTTGAACCATTTATCTCTAAACACAACTCTTTGTTCTAGAGAAAAGGTGGCTTTGTACCACTCAATGTTTTTTTTGTTTTCAGGAAGTTTCCATAGTCGGTTAACTTCCTTAGCGTCTATCTTATAGGTATTTCCAGAGGTCAAAACTCCAATAGAGTCTCTTCTTTTATGAGTTTCAGGTGGTCTCATTTTACTCTGAGAAGGGCTACTTCGACCGGTAGCATAAACTGGTTCATAATAGACCTTAGGAATAGTTTTGGAGAAATCTACTCCACGAAGTCTTCCCGAGTTAATGGGGGAATCAGAATTACTTTCAATTTCTACTTCCTCCGGGGGTTGAGAGGAAGAAGGTCCGGAATAGGACATTCTTGGTTTGGAAAAAGAGGTTGATTT